>CAUZXS010006169.1:30000-242500 GCA_963585895.1 Sepioteuthis lessoniana
GCGAAAAGTGTTTTGATAGGGGTGTGATTCTTTTTAATTCTAGGATTTGTGTCCGTGAATGTTATGTTGAATTGTCTGTGAAAGGTTTTGGCTTCTGCAGATGTTTTTTTCATGTGTGCGTGTGTGTGTGTGTACACAACCGTATACACATATATTTTCAGGATTGTTGTTTTTCCTTTCTTTCTTTTCCTCCCTGAGTTGAATATAAGATAGTCTTTGTGTGTGTTTTGCGTTTGTGAGTGTGTGCGTTAAGTTTGGTTCTGTCTGCATGTGTGAATATGTGTGTGTATAAAGTTTGGTTCTGTTTAATGTAGGCTTGAATTTATCTATTATTTTTTTTCTTTTATTTGGAGTAATGAATAATCCTCAATTTGGAATATTGGAATTATTTTAAAGATTCTATTATTGCATTCGTAAAGATGCGTCGAAACATAGAGTTTTCTATTTTCTGATTGTATATTTGTATATATATATATATATATAGTAGGTATCATATAATAACTGATGTTTGTAAAACACCATTGCTTCTAACAAAGCCTGCCTCAATTGATGACTCTGGGTTCAGTCATGGTTTCGGGGCCGAAGCATCATTACCACTCGCCCAGAGCGCCCCAGCAGTAGCTCACGACACCACCAAACTTTGTCAAATTGTTGTCATTCTATGGGATTGCCATATCTACGCTGATGCAGTTAGAGCCTTATCTTGGATCTTTTCCTTGTATTTCCTCTTGTCTGATGGAGGAAGTCCAAGATTAGTCAAGAAAACGGAGGTTGAGTTGGCAATAAGAACTCTGCATCCGACTTCGATAGGAATTACATTTGTTATCCAGCCATTTCTGACACAGTGTTCTCGCAGATCCTCATATTTTCCCAACTTACGCTGATGTGCCCAGTCGAAATTTTCTTCAAAAGGGACCGTTAACTTAATAACGAAAACTTTTTTTGCTTTAACGGACCAAATGGCAATAACTGGACGCTTTGTCGTTAACGCTATTTCAGTTGGAAATATGGAGTTATGTTTTAAATCGGTTGTGACGTGCCAGTCCGAACAGCCCTCAAGCAATGATGGTTTACGCATATTTTTACGTGCAAGTTTCGAAATATTTCCTCTTTAACGAACTGAATTGCTCTCAGCAAAAATCTCCAGGACTTCGTTATGTCTCCAAGTATAGCTTCTTAGAGCTTACTCACATCCAGTGAGAATATGTTTGAGGCTCGCAGTTTCTCAAATGCTCTGCATCGGTCGGATGTAGTTAACCCCCAAGCATGAAGGTTGACTGGTGTTGGTAAGACGTCGTAGACTGCTTTTGTGAGGAAACTTAATTTCTTTGGTTCCATGTGCTTGAGGTTGCTCTATGTGACAGCTCTGTCTTTTGCACTCTCCCACTTGGTCCATGCGCCCTGTTTCATTTGTTCTACAGCTATAGCAAAACGCCTAACTTCCTCAAGATGATGAATTTCTTCAGACTCCATTTTTCTTCTGTTTAATGTGGATTCTTTGGATCACCAACGCTGTGGATGTAGGCCTAGACCTGCTTTTCCATTTGTCACAGTGCCAATTATTTCTTTCATCCCGAGGGCCGACTCTGCATTCTCAACAGCTATTTTTGCCTTCTATTTCCGACCGGTTATCACAGAAGTATATATATCTATATTGAGATATTCAGAAAGTAATAACATTTTATGAGATGATATAAAAACAAATATAAATTATATTTATCTAAATATTATCATAAAAATGACGTCCATCCAACAGGAAGGTGAATGTTCAACTCCACATTTAAAGAAATCAGAGGTCTTCCCAGCCAAAAACATTTGTAAGATCATTTTCAAATTCTTAGTTTCTTCGTGTTCTGTGCTTATGAATCGTTTTAGTCATTGAAACAAATCAAAATCCGTAGGTGCTAAATTTAATCAAATGGAGGATATGGAAAAACCTTTCGTCTTAATGATGATATTTTCTTTTTGGGTGTTTGCTTTGCAGGTGTGCTTTTAAAATGTAATGGTAGAGAATATTATGCTCCATGGGCCTAAATTCTGAGATGTACTATAAATGACCAAGTATCGGATAAAAGAGATGATGAACTAAATCTAGGTACTGGTTTATACCATTAAAACTTGGTTCTGTCTTGTTTGGTTTATCATTTGTTTTATTATTATTATTTGTTTTTATACCTCTTTGGGTATATTCCTTTTTACTATCTTCTCACAGAAACCGTTAAAAGAATCTTTGCACAAAACATATACACTGTTGATACAATATCTATATACAGACCAAATTCTGTTAGGTTCCCAAAAATACCCTTTTAAATTCTTTTTCTTGCCATATTTTCTGAAACCTTACAATTTAATCTCAGAATGTTTTATGCTATTGTTTTTGATCTAATTCGACAATTTATTCCAAAAATATATTTATCCATCGGTCAAAAAAATCTAATCGGTTAGTAGACGTAGTTTTTGAAATATGTCTTGATAAAAATTTCCAATCCCAGGAGAAATATTGAAAAATGTCTACTATAACTAGAAATTTTACTAATTATTTTAAAAGTTTTAACTAGATCACTTCTCATTCTTCTTTCGAATAAAGTACTTAATCCTAATTTCTCTGATCTCTCCTTATAACTTTAATCTTTTACTTTTGTCTGATTTTGTCACCCTTCATATGGCTTCTAATCTCAGTTTGCTTGTCTTTTAATGTATCATCAAAAGCAACCTTTAAATCGCATTCCTCATTTACTTTTTGATATCGCTGCTTCTTAATTCATATTCAGCTTTAATGTTTTTAGATCCAATATATATATATATATATGTGTGTGTGTGTGTGTGTGTGTGTGTGTGTGTGTGTGTGCATTCAAAAATCTATTTCATATTTGAAAATACTTCAGATAAAATTTATATTGGAATTCCGATGTTTCATATTTTGTTCCGAATCGAAAATTTCTTAAATATTTAATTTTCATTATTCGATTTTATCTTTAAAATGCAATTACTTTTTCTTTTAAAACAGTAATAAAATTAAAATTTTTCTTTAATATGAAACAAATATGATGGTACTCCATGGACAGGTTCAAAAAGAGCAGTAAATAGATCGAAGGATGGAACTTCTTCCATCCTGTTAGTACACAAAAATTGACACATCCGTGTACAACCTCATAAACACGCATTTCGACGCACAGAGAAAGTTCCGATGTTACCATACCTGTATAACACGCTGACATACACTAAAACATTGATATTATCACATTTGTCAACAACATAACATATAACTTTCTTTAGATATTTCCGTGGCGTAATAGCAAAAATGATGGACAGTGGCCTGGAAGTAAGCGAGTTCGAACTCAGTAATGTTTAGCTGTGGGTTAAACAGTATTACTGCTGCTCTTCTACAAGGATGGCTTTGGCATTAAATAACCCTCGAAATTTGATATGCCATTCAACAAAGAAACCAAACCAAGATATTTACATTGTCAGTGGTTAAAAGAATAAACAACCGTGTTGAGGAGGCGCTCTTATCTTGACATTTATTGGCAACCTGAGTTCAAACCCTGGACGAGGCTGTTTGGGTTTCATTTCGCGCTAATGTCTTTGGATCTATCTGTTGAAGCCAACTTTACTCTGCCCAAAAATTGACCTTATTTCACTTCTTGCCCGTAGCGGAGGGGTTGGTAAATACATAAAACATCGTGCCTGAGATAGTTTCATTATTCTCAGCGGTATCAGAAGTCAGTGTTCAACCTCAGATTAAAATCAAGATTTTGAATGCTGATCTTCAAAGCAGACAGGCGGATCATCTTATCTCTTTCTTTCTATTTAGCATTAAGCCGTACTAAAAACAATTCGTAAGTATCATGAAATTATCATCTAAAAATAAATGAGATGTATTACTAATGCAACAAGAGTAAAAAGATAACAATATGGCAGAGACATAGATAGATAGATAGATAGATAGATAGATAGAGAGAGAGAGAGAGAGAGATTTTAAAAATCATTCTAAAGGTTTTAGTGTGGGCTTCTGGTAACTAATAGTTTTTGTAGATCAGGTGAGAGAGCAGCTATAATAATAATGATAATAATGATGATAATAATAATAGCAGCAATTTAGGCTGGGGTAAGAAATAAATATTTATGTAACAATCGACAACATTATAAACAAATGCATCATACTGAGATCAGGAGTAGGCACGACTGAGTGGAAAGAAAGTTGACTCACTGGCAACTGTGCAAATGAATGCATTTAACCATACCTACCTATGATATATTTGTTCTGGAAACGAGACACAAAATATTCCCGGGGAATGTGAGATGAAAAGGTGAACCCCGGCCAGAAGACGGAACTGTTAGTATATTTAACCAAAAAAAACAACAAAAACAAAGAAACAAAAAAACAAAACAAAACAAAAAAACAACAATTAACAAACTTGTCACAGAAATGGATTACATGTGTCTCAACAAACCACATAATGAAATTAAAAGAAAAAAAAATGTATAAATGTCTGGACTTTGCCACAAAACTGAAAAGGCCACGGAATATTAATGTGACAGGAATACCAATCATAGTCTGAACCTTTGAATCAATCTACCAAAACCTGGAAAAGAAACAATACAGACCGCAACGCTGCTTAGATTGAAAGAAAGAAAGAAAGAAATAAAGAAAGAAAGAAAAGAGATCGGTGTAAGTGAAAGATGAATCCATACTCTGGAAAGTTTGGTGAGATAAACTAAGCAAGAAAAGAAGGGAAGCGAAAGAAATGTAGAAAGAAAAGGAGTGACTAAGATAATGAAACAAAAAAGGAAGAAAAAGTGGCTATCCATTTGTGTCTGCGGGCAAACTCATGTTATTTTTGTCCATAAGATCCTGCCACGTTAAAGCCAACATTCCATTAAAAAAAA
This sequence comes from Sepioteuthis lessoniana, assembly GCA_963585895.1. Taxonomy (NCBI): domain Eukaryota; kingdom Metazoa; phylum Mollusca; class Cephalopoda; order Myopsida; family Loliginidae; genus Sepioteuthis; species Sepioteuthis lessoniana. The sequence continues at coordinate 34,891 of CAUZXS010006169.1, forward strand.
TGTGTGTCATGAATGGCGATAAGAATACGTTAAGAAAGCAAGAGAGAGTTGATCATGTGACAAAAGCATAATCCATCCGGCTGACTCCAAACGTGGAGCAAGCCGATTGAATGGCGTTTGACTAAGAAAAAAGAATGAGAACAGGACGACCAGAGAACGTTATCTTTGTATAAACAATATGAATATAGATGATACATGTACTCGACTGAAATCAATAAGTTCATAGCCTGACACGTTATTATTAGCCAGGTTTTGGTTTGGTTTCTTTATTTAATGGCATATAAAATTTTGTGGGTTATTTAATACCGAAAGTATCCTTGTAAAACATCAGCAGTAGTACAATTTCACCCTTAACCGGAGGGGAGAGAAAGAAGTTCATACCTCTCCCAAGGATATCAATCCGAAATTCAACGTAATAGTGTAACGAGTTCAAGCTTACTTGCCTCGATATCGCAGTCCAGTACCTTTGTGAATTTTCTCTGGACGATACTTGAATGATGTGATTAAAATTCACCTCCGAATCAAGTGTATCGGTAAGAAAGATTATGTTGAAAAATAAGTATTTATTGAGTAAAACAAATGCATCTTTTACCATTGGGCGCCAATGGCCCAGGAGACCTGGGTTCGATCCCAGGTCGAGTCATACCAAAGACTAAAAAAAAATGGTACTTGATGCTTCCTTGCTTAACACTCAGCATTATAAGGTATGGATCAAGGGTAAAGTGGAGCAATCCAGGGAAAGGAGTAGTGCCCTCCCCTACACCTTGGTGTAGTAAGCTATCGAAAAGGGCGCCTTCGGGTCACCCTCGACTATGGTCGCCAACTTTACTATGAAGAAAATAGAAAAACAAAGTAATCCAAAAGTAATGAATTTATCATAATGAAAAGTCGACGTTAAAACGTTTTGGTTTTAGTAAACCTTCATCAAGACTTTAAGATGGTGAAAAAAGTTACTAGAATAACGATGGATGTCTTATCAAAATGTCCATCGTTTTTCGAGCAACATTACGACAGACTGGACTCTTTAGCTTTGGTATGATAACCTGTTTAGTAGAAGGAAGAGTCTGAATTCAAACCTGTTAAACTTAAAACTTGACCTTGTATCACATCCTGTTTGGGTGGAAGGGTTGAGTAATGTGCATGTAATGTATTTCAATTGTTAGTATAATTAAACCTTTTTTAAGAAAATCTACATTTATAGAACTTAGCTAAATACTGATGTATTACGCCAATCTTCTAGGTGGGAATGACCTACGTGTTTTTGAAATCAGTATTCGAAATCCTGCAGGGTTTTTGTGTTTATTTTTTGCTTTTTATCAAAGCTCGAACAAAGTCACTGGTGTCGCTGGCAAGTATTCAACTATCTCCCTCACTAAGCAGATCCATAATCTATTTGTTTCTTTGTTATTGCTTTTCGTTTGCTTTGTTCTTTTTTTTTTTTCTGGAGGAATTTTGTTAAGCTCTTTAAGCGTTTATCAATTTCATTTATAGATAAAATGTTAAAAAAGAAAACATTTTTTTTTCTATTTTTTGCGATTTTTTTCACACCAGAACTAACTGGTGGTTTTTCGCTGAAGTCTGAGAAACAGCAAGTCCCTCTCAATTCTCTTGGACTCCTCTAATTTATTCTAGCTGATCTCGGCAGTACTGCAGCCTGGATGATCTCAGATCTTCATCTCATCTCTAGTTTCCTCAGTTTCTTTTTCCATGCCCCGTCAGTTCCATGAGATTCAACTCTGATTGGTATCACCATCACTTTCATGTTTCACAGTTTTCCAGCTCTCAGGCAAGATCCAGGTATTTTCCCAGATTTTCACTTACTTTAATCTTCACTCTATAGTCCGCTGTAACGGTCAAATCCACTAGATGATGAGTTCTTTTCTTCTTGTTAGTTAACATTTGGTTTGATCTTTTGGCCTGCATCCAGTGATCTGTTTGTATCACAAAGTCCCAGAGAATTTTATACGTCTCATTTTCTAGGACAGATTCTAGTTTGTGGATATAACATTTGTAAGTATGAACAAATATTTGTCCCTTACACCATTCCTAGAGGATCATCATTCCTACCCAATCATAGTCTTGTATTCCTTTTGTGCCAGTTTTCTGCAATCGCTCATAATGTGATTAATTGTTTCATCTCTGTCACCAGATTTGCTACTTTCCCGGTTTGGTTTAGTTTCTTTGTTTAATGGGATATCAACCTTCGTGGGGTATTTAATGCCAAAAATCATTTCTGCAGAAGAATAGCTGTGATACTATATAACACATAGCTCCGGATATTTGGGTTCGAACTAAGTTCGAAAGTGAACGTAATTGCGAGATCTGATTTCAAACTCGTTTATTTCGTGGCGACAGTCCAGCACTTTAGCCAGTACGCCACAGAGACACCCCTACTAAGAATTTTTGTTTTGATATGCAAGTTTTCCTACAAGTACTAACTGTTGACCTTTACCTGGTTCAAGTGGCCGCATCCAGGACTCTTTCTTTATTTTTAAAGGTTTTAGCTGGTGTGTTGGTGGGTTTTTTTGGTATATCAACCCTTGTAGGTTTTCTAATGCCAAATCCTATCTATACATATAATATATATATATATATATACGATTTTTAAACGAACAGTTTCTAGGTAACATTTTTAAACAAGCGAGAGCTCATTTGTTTGCATACAGTTAAATATGTTCAAGTATTGAAACCCTAAGAGTTTTATTTACACAGAGATAGTTTTCAGTATTGCTTTTTATTGTGGCCCCGGAAAGGGTCACCAATGAAAACACAAACACGGATATTAGATCACAGATTATATTACACAAGAAAGATAGAGTTACATAGAAAAGGTAAGAAGTCTCGTACTGCTCGTATAACACCGATAGTGATCTGCGGTATTTGATGCACACCCCACCTAACGGGCATGTGTGGCACAAGGCTTTTTTTTGGTGGGTCCAAGTGCAGGACCGTATCCCACACGCGCCCGGCATTTCCAAAAATGCCTACGGCCCCATCGGCATTCCCCTTATTGAGGGCGCCCCAGGCGCCGGGCGATGACCCCCCCACCTCGAAGGGGGTAAAAGCCTGGGGGAAAGCCCCCTGAGGCCGAAGGAAATCTCTAGGTACCGATATACACTCGGCCAGGTCCGTGCCGCAGATAACACGGCCGGCCGAAGTGCTACCCTGCAACTGGAGAGGTTCAGACCGATATTGATCTGCGGTATTTCTTTCTCGCCCCACCTAACAGGCAAGTGTGGCACAAGGCATTTTTTATGTGGGTCCGGGCACAGGGCCGGAGCCCACACGCGCCCGGCATTCCCAAAAATGTCTACGGCCCCGTCGGTATTCCCCTTATTAGGGGCGCCTCAGGCCAGATCCGTGCCGCAGATAACACGGCCGGCCGAAGTGCTACCTGGCAATTGGAGAGGTTCAGATCGAGATTGATCTGCCTCCTGCCAGCGACATCTCTTGTACTAATAACGGTGAGAAGAGTCCACTATGGTAAGATGGGTAAGGCTCCAACAACACTTTTTAACCCTAGTAATTCTATCAATTTTTTATGCTGCGAGCAATATTAAACTAGTCCTGGAGGCAGCGTCCCCCCAAAACAGCAGCTATACGGCCACTTACCACCCATCACGAAAACTATCAAAGTTAGACGAACCAGACATGTGGGACACTGCTTTAGAAGTAGGAACGAACTCATCAGTGAAATACTCCTGTGAATCCTTTAACATGGACGAGCAAAGGCAGGACGACCAGCTAGAACCTATACACAACAGATCTGTACCGATACAGGATGTAGCCTTGAAGACCTACCGGGAGCGATGGACGGTAGAGAAAGGTAGCGGGAGATGGTCAGGGAGATCTGCCCTGGCGACGCGACATGATGATGAATTCTATTCAACATTATTCATTCGTTTCGATACATTTAAATGGTTTTAAGTATCCTAAATGATTAGATATTTCTATTCGATCCATAGATGAAACCTAACAGCTACTAACACTCCGAATCAGAGTGGACCTGAGAGTAATGGCAACGAAAAGGTACTCCACATTCTCCAAAGCTTCGGGACCAGAGCCTCACTATTAGATGGTTTAATGTCGTATCCAGAATACTCATTGTGGGTGGGTGGGGGAGTCTTACCTATCTGCAGAGATGCAGTCGGCGTATTCTACTGCTGAAGCCGAATGGGCTGTAATTGGTTTAATTGAGTGATTAGTTTTAACGGCATGTCAACCCGTTTAAGGTAATTTTATGCCTTGAGGTTAGTAAATGGCATTTATTGTACATTTACATTTTTATATTTTCATTTTTTGCTTAGTTGTTTCTAAAGATTCCTATATGACAACACATCTGGGGTTATTTTAGGCCCAGCGGTTAGGGAATGGCATTCAATGTAAATTCCGATTTACATTTTTGTGCTTAGTTGTTTCTTAGAAATTTTTTGTACACAGTTATTTGATATGAAGTTTTCCTATCAAATACAAATAATTTGTAAGGTTTTAAATATTCCTATCCGTGACTAATTATTATATGGTTCCAAGTAATTGTTTATATCTAATTATAGTCATTTTTTGATAGTTATATGGTTTCTGGTAACAAATAATAAGTTGTCCGACCGTAGTCGAGGGCGAACCGAAGGCTCCCTTTCCAAAAGCTACTGCATAGAGGAGCTACTCCTTCCGTTGGATTGTTCCACTTACCCATGATCTGTACCTTATTATACTGAGAACCCATTTTTGAGTTTTTGGTATGACTCCACCTGGGATTGAACCCAGGTCTCCCGGACCATTAGTGAACACTCAGTAAACAAATATGGCTTCAAGGGATTATTCTTAATATAAATAATTTACAGCTATCAAGTATTCCAAACGAGTAGGATACTTTTTAAACAGATCTATTTGACCCATAGATGGAACTCTAACAGGTACTATCACTTCAGGCCAGAGTGGACCTGAGAATAATGGCAACGTAAGGGTACTCCATATTCTCCAGATTTACGGAACTGGAGCCTCATCATCAAATGTAGTTTAATATCATACCAAGGATACCCCTTGCCATTGGCCTAATGAGTAGAGTGATCGCCAAATAGTTCGGGAGATCGGGGTTCAATCCCGGGTCGAGTCATACAAAAACTCCAAAAATGGTACTTGATGCCGCCTTGCTTAACACTGAGCATTATAAAGTTAGGATCAAGGGTAAAGTGGAACAATCCAGGGAAAGGAGTAGCGCCCCCCCTACACCTCGGTGTAGTAGCTATTGAAAAGGGGGCCTTCGGATCACACTCGACTAAGGTCGCTAACTTTACTTTTTTTTTTATCCCTATGCAGACGATATAGACAGCGTATTCTTAGCTTCGCCGATAAGGATTTAAAATAATATGATTGAATAGATTTGGTTAAGCAAACCTTCATTCTATTTGCTTTATATACGTATAAATCCTGTTTTTAAATTTCTTTTGTAAAGTCCCGATCTCCTCGCAAGTATGTTAAGGTACTCCTATTGATGGTAATTTTATTTGCTTTTTGGACGTATTAGATCTTACTGCTCAATTTTAAGCTAAAATATCCCGAGGAAGTTTTTACTAAAAGGAAAGGACACAATAGTGATATGAGGGATAATTAATGTCTTGCCTGCATTTGATCCAGTGACTAGTTTGGTATCAATCACGTGATCTAGAAGATTGATGACTATATGATAACTTCCGCTGCGGTGGCCATTGCGTAGAACTAACTAGGTGATGTTGCATTCCAGCGTCATTTTAAACTCTAGAAAACGGCGATAAATAACGTAATTATCCGAAAAGTGATTATTTTAATTAAGGACGGGCCCGAAAGGTCACGTGAAACGATAGTTAACTGTGAGAAAGCAATTTCAAGAGCTTATTTTATGTTACTAATCACCCTTTTTCTCAGGATACGTAATTATCGAAAACTCAATTTATTTATATTTCTCAGATTAATTTAAGCGAATATTATCAAAAATAGTTTTTTTAATCAAAGCTTACGGTGATTATTCATATTAAAAAATTTTTTTTATTTATTTTCATTGTTTATTTACTGCCTGTCGTTGCCTTGTTTACTTCGAGCACGGTGTACAGGAAACAAACCTGGTTCGTTCGGAGATCTTTATAAGGATTTCAGACACCCTTGAAAACCCATAAAAATTAATTAATACTTGTTATTATTTTTCTTGATTTGGAGGGGGTAGAATTAACTTAATTTAAAAAGCTTACTTTTTAAGATGTACCTTATTACTTAGTTTGTACCATCCAGACTAAAACAAAAATATAAACTCAAATGACTTAAAGGTCTGCTCGCATAAAAGCATTAACTTCATAAGATATTATAATTTAATGTATTCTCCTATCAATCAATGTGGCGAACATTCACGAAGAAGTGATTGACAGGTAGAGAGTCGCAGTTTGATCCCTAGCAATTATAGATGAGATCTAACTTTGTTGCTCAATGGTTCTTTTTTGATCAATGGTATATCAACGTTCGTGGGTTATTTAATACCATAGCCACCATTGTAGAAGAGCAGCAGTGATACTATTTAACCTATAGCTGGAGGAATGAGAATGTTGATAGTAGCCCGAAAGTGAACGGATTCGAACTCGCTTTCTTCTAGGCCGCAGTCCAGTACTTTAGCCATTTAAGCCCTCGTAACTATCTAAAGAAAGTTATGTTGTTTGACATATGCGATAATATTGATGTTTTAGTGTATATCGGCGTGTTATGTAGGTATGGTTACATTGGAACCTGCCGTGTACGTTGATATGCGTGTTCATGAGATTGTATATCGATGTGTCAGTTTTTGTGGGCTTACAGAATTGAAGTTGGGATCGATTCAACATCAACATGCCATCTTTTGATCTATTTACTGTTATTTTTTTAAACCTGGCCACGGATTCTTGATGGTTCCAGATTAGATGTAACTTTGTCGTTCAATGGTTTGGTTTCTTCTTTAATGGCATATCAATCTTCGTGAGTTATTTAATGCTAAGTGGCCCAGTCGGCTGGGGCTGTAGAATACACCGACTTCATCTCTGCAGAGGGGTAAGATCCTCCCAACGAGTGTCCTGGATATGACACAAAACAATCTGATGGTAAGGTTCCCGTATTGCAGGAGCTGTGGGGAATGCGGAGTATCTCTTCATTGCCATCTCCCAGGCCCACTCTGTCCCGGTGTGGTAGCACCTGATAGGTCCTATCTATAGGTCAAGTAGAATTTAACTGTGGTTTCGAGAGTTTTCTGTTTTTGCATTTAAACTGCTTATTTATGCTAAACTGAATTGTTCGAAAAACAACTGTTTTGACATATAAAACTGCGTACTTATGCTGAACTGAAGTGTTTAAAATAGAACCGTTTTTTACATTGAAACTGTACTACGCTAAACTGAATTGTTCAAAAAATAACTGTTTTGATATTTAACTGTGTGTAAACAAAAACTTTACTTATACTAAACTGAATTGTTATAATAAGAACTGTTTGGCTAAACTGAATAGCTTGAAAGAGAAATGTTTTTGACAATTGAACTGTTTACTTTTGCTTAACAGAATTGTTTGAAATAGAGTTGTTTATTTGTATAAAAATGGATTTGGCATTAAATAACTTACAAAGGTTGATATGCCATAAAACCTAAACAACCAACCAAGTAATGCTAACGTTATCCTTGTAGAAGAACCGTAGTGGTACTATTTAACCCATTGCAGGTTGATCAGAGGGTTCATACCTTTCTCAAGTGCATTAATCGGAAAGTGAACGTAATAGCTATGCTGGAGATCGAACTCTTTTGCTGTGATATCGCAGTCCAGTACGTTAGCTATTACGTTATGGGGACTCCCTCTTTTGTTAGTAAAAGAAACGAAGATTTGACAAAGAAGGGTAAGGTTACTCGATCTCGACGATGAAAGAAATTGACAAACTCGTTGTTACAACATCCTATTTCCAAGATCTTTTTGAACTGACCTCATAAAGAGAATGTGGTTTCTATTCCGATCTGAGGGAAATATTCATTCTCCTAAATCTTTGGCTATTCTGAATGAGAGATAGTATTAGTTTTACTTAATCCTTTTTATATACGTCTGTTTCCCTTGGTGCCAAAAAAGCAACTTTTTATTTTTCAAAAAAATCTAACTCTTTCACTTAATTTGCACGTAATTGTACATGGTAAATGAAATGAGTGCTCATGCCTTTCTCGAGTTTGATCTACCAAAGACTGAATACCTTCCATCAATCAAACCCTACAACTTTTGGTAGGTTGGTACGGGTATTTGTGGAGCAAGCCCATACATAACAATAACCTTTCGATAATATCAAAGATTTGATTATTAAATCTCTTTAATATGGATGTATCTCTAAACAAAATTTTGCATTTGTAATTATATGCCCAGCTTAAGTTTTGAATTGTCAAAAGACATACAACATATGAAAAAAAATAACGGATTAGATTACTTACAAAAATATTATTCACATTTAACTAAGCATTACACATTAAGTTTATGGGTTTTATAAATTGAAGATTTAAAATAATAATTTTTTATTATGAAAAATACAGACTTGCAAAGAAATATATATATATATATATATATATATATATATATATATATACATATATATATATATATATATATATATATATGTGTGTGTGTGTGTGTGTGTGTGTGTGTGTGTGTGTATAATAGAATTAAAAATCTGTAGATGTCTCTCTCTCTATATATGTATATATATATATATATATATATATATATATATATATATATCTGCAGATTTATTTAAAAGATATAATTATAAATCTGTTGCTAAATCTATTATATATATATATATATATATATATATATATATATATATATATATATATTTTACTCCTCAACAAATTCATAATTCTTTTTTTTTTACTTTCCTTTCTATTCTTTAATAACTTGGCAAGGTACTGCAGAATGAAAGTTGAAGACTGTGTTGCGCCAAATTTTACCTTAAGAAGAACAGCCTATTTTAAGAATCATTATCCAATATGTCTTTTCGTGGGATTGAACACTGGTCGCTGGTTTTTGTAGGATATCATACTAACTCAGCAGGTCTCTTCTTGCTTCTACATACAATTATTTTCATACTTTTCCGTTTAATTCGCTTTTTTCTTCTTTCTATTCTATTTCTTGTCATTCAGATGTTCTGTCGTTTTTTCGGCATCTCCCTTTGTTTTAAATTTCCCCACCTTCTCTTATTTTAGACGAGTGAAGCTGCGTAGTGAGTGAGGGTTAAGAACTGTCTTCCTTTCATAAACCGGTCGGCCCCAGATATTGGCGGTTTGCCAGGCCCTTACGACCGTTACTGCCAGTGCAACAGACAATAATGTCAAGCTTTAGATGTGGGCATTATCGATCGCTGCAAGCCCTCGCTTCAACCCTGCAGCCACACTACTTCAGATCTTTCATTCGTTCCATTTCCCCGATCTCACACCGATACCAACCCTACCTTCTATTGATCTTCTTTATCTAATTCTTCTTGTATCCTTCTTATTAAAACCGTCTTTTCTTTTTTCTTTTTTCTTTCTATCTTTTTAACTCCAAATCTCACTCTTCAACCTTCTTTCGATGTTTTTGTAAAAAAACTTTTCTCCTCTCTCTATCAGCTTCTTATTTTCTTTTTCTTTATGTCATTTTTCATGACCCACTATTTTGGCACTTCTTTCTTTCTTTCTTTCTTTCTTTCTTTCTTTCTTCGCAGTTTGTTTCTTCACTTTATTTTCATTTCGTTGCATTTTCTTTCTTTCTTTCTTTCTTTCTTTCTTTCTTTCTTTCTTTCTTTCTTTCTTTCTTTCTTTCTTTCTTTGCATTCTTTTATTGCTTGTTTCTTTATTTTACTTTCATTTCTTTCTTTCTTTCTTTCCAACTTTCATTTTTCTATCGTTGTCATCCCACCTCTCTCTAATTTCTGTTATATTTTTTCCCTCTCACTGTTTTTTTTTTATTTTGCTGTCTATTTTGGTAGTCTACTTCCTTTCTTTTTACCTGAACTCTATATAGTTGTGTTTTTTCTTCGTCTTTCTTTCTTCCATTCTCCCTATTTTTACTCCCATTCTTTCTCTGCTCTTTTTCATTCTTGCATTGTGGACGTTTACCATGTTTTACACACTTTCATTTTCTCTTATATTTACATCGTTATTCGAGACTTTTGTTTATGTATTTTCCCCAAACTTTATTGCATCTCCTTTCAGCTTCCTCATATAGTTTGTTGCTTCCTTCATTTTATCACGTCCCGATGGCCCATGTAGTTAATTTAAATTTCTCTCTTCAATTTTCTCCGCCTCGTTCTGATTTTCTTTCCTATCTTTCTCTTCCTTTACGTTTGCAAATTATTCCTCATTCTTTTCTTCTTCAATTCTTCTTTCTCCATTTAGACTATTTTCCTTTTATACTTCGGAGCCCAGTCGGCTGGGTCTGTAGAATACATCTACCGCACTTCTGCAGGGGGGTAAGACCGCCTCCTAACAAGTGTCCTGTATATGACACTAAACCATCTGATAGTAAGGCTTTGGGGAATGTGGAGTATCCCTTCATTGCCATCACTTTCAGGTCTACTTTGACCTGAAGTAGTAGTATCTGTTAAGGTCGCATCTATGGGTCAAATAGAAGTATAATATTATTTACTATATTTAATTAATATTAGATAGAAGTATTATATTCGATAATAATACTTGAAACCAACTTGGAGGTGACTGTGGTGTAATGGTTATCGTCGTAGGAAATGGACACGGCGACACGAGTTCAAATCCTGGACGGTACTGATTACATTTCACATAGCACTAATACTCTTGGGAAAGGTATGAATCCAATTATTCTCCCTCCAGCTATGGGTAAAATAGTAGGGCATACTTGGTTCTTCAGCCTTGGTGAGGCAACTAGTCTAGGAGAAGGAAAAACTCTGAATTCAAACCTGTTAAACTCCGCTTAAAAATTGACCTTGTGTCATATCCTGCCTGAAACCAATCAACTGTGCGCAAATAAATGAGCTCTGCCTCGTTTAAAAATAAGGTTCCCTTCCAACTATTCGCTTTCAAATCATATATATATATATATATATATATATATATATATATATATAAACAGGATTTGGCATTAGATAACCCATAAGGGTTGATATGTCATAAAATATTACAAAGCTAAAGCCAAAGCCAAACCAAATCTTATGCTTCTCCAGATAATCTCTTTTTAACCTTTTAAAAGTGTGTCCGGTAAATTCATCGTCGATCAATTCATCGTTGTTAAATTCATCAGGTGCTAAATTTAACGCAAATAAATTATTCATGTATAAATTCAGATTTTATTCATTGTTATTAAGAATTTAATAAAAAGAGCTAAAAGGTTAGCGTTAGGAAAACTTATGTTACACGAGCAATTTATCTGATATGGTGAATTTACCTGTGATAAATTTACCATACAATGCATTTACAGCCGATAAATTTGCCTCAATGAATTTACTGAGATTCTTTCAAAACTCCCTCCCTTCCTTCCTTCTTTCCTTTCTTACTCTCCCTCTCTCTTGATCTTATAGAAATCGTCTTCGGCGATTTTTAAAACTAGCAAACTTCTTTTTAGCGGTCCATAAAGTTTCGATCTTAAAAGGTACTTTGGCACATTATCAGTGATCAATATTGAACCAAGTAGAAACAACACAGACTGCATAATGCATAAGATAAACACTACATAAACCATATCTTGCTATAGTCTCGTTGTATTATGGTTTTATTTTAAAAATCTTCGATCAATGAACAGTAGCCAAGTACGTTCTGGACATTAACTAATATCATGATGTTTGTTTTTTCATAACACAAAGAAATTTTAGCGTTTGTGTCTGTGTGTTTGTATGGACAACCTTTTTCTAATTAAAATTGTCATTTCTCTCTTCCTTCAGTGGCATAGTGGCTAAAATACTGAATTACGACATCGTAGAAAGCGAGTTTGAATTCCAGTCACATTATTACGTTTACTTTCGGATTAATATGCTTGGGGAAGGTATGACCCTTCTTATCCGCCGCCAGCAATGGGTTAAATAGTATCACTGCTGTTCTTCAACCACGATGGCTTAGGTGTTAAATAACCCTCAAAGTCTGATACGCCATTAAATAAATAAACCAAAACCAAACCTCTCTTCCTTTCAGTTTAATGCCTTATCATATACTGTGTGTTTCAGAAAAATTAGGCAACCAGTCTAGAAGAAAGAAAACTTTGAATTAAAACCAGTTGTGCTCCATTTGTGATTCATAACCGTTTAAAATTTACTTCACAGCTCATAGCTGCTCGTGGCTGAATGGTTAGAGGCTTCCACTTGGCGTTTGAGTCAAACCGGGTTTCGATCCCAGCTATGGGTAGCTACTGTCTAGCCACACCGATGAGTTCTGATAGAACGAAACAGATCTGTCTGTGGATGACTATATATATATATATATATATATGTATATATATATATGTACCACTCAATGATTTTCAGTTTATGGGATTAATATTCTCCATAGGTGCATTGACAAGGAAAGAGGTCATGTTAAAATAAAAAAAATATTGTGTAAAGCAAATGCTTTTTCATAATTATACCCCAGACTTCTTGATATATTTACGTATATGTCTATATCTATCTATCTATCTATTTGTATGTGTGCTCGATTTTCTACGGAATTTACATTTTCTTTGCATAAACATTTAATTTAATTTAAAATAATAATAATAATAATAATAATAATAATAATCTTTGTCAGAGAACTAAGAAATACGTGAAACATGAGGCTGACGGTGATACCAATTATAACAAATCCCAAAGGCTTGAAAAGGAAATCGGAAGAGTTGTAAATAATAGGACCAATCGAGACTATCTTGGCTACAACACTGTTAAGATTAGCCAGAGCACTGAGAAGAGCCCTGGAGACCCGAGGGGACTTGCTATCACTCGGACTATAGTGAACGACTATCAGTTAACAGTGATATGAAAAACTCTCAATGAGTATAAAGTAAGTAAAGTTAGCGACCATAGTCGAGGGTGACCCGAAGGCTCCCTTTTCGATAGCTACTACACCAAGGTGTAGGGGAGGGCGCTACTCCATTCCCAGGATTGCTCCACTTTACCCTTGAACCGTACCTTATAATGCTGAGTGTTAAGCAAGGTGGTATCAAGTACCATTTTTAAAGTCTTTGGTATGACTCGACCTGGGATTGAACCCAGGTCTCCCGGGCCATTGGCGAACACTCTAACCGCTGGGCCAATTCCAGCCATTGTTATTTGTTAGAGCAAGGATACCACTCAATTATGTACATAGGAAATGCACAAGAGACTATAAATCAACAAAATCACAGGAAAAAGTAAAACATCTTATGTACATAGATGATATCAAAATATTTACGAAAAATGAAAAAGAATTTGAAGCTCTGATACCCACAATAAAAATATACAGCTATATAGCCAGGATATAAAAATGGAATTTGGCATTGAAAAATGTGCCATGCAAACAATAAAAAGTTGTGGAGGTGGAGAAATGGAAATTAGTACTGCCAAACCAGGAAAGCATCAGAACGCTTGGAGAAAAGAAAAATTGCAAGTACTTGAAAATATTGGAAGTAAACACCATCAAACAAACTGAGATGAAAAAAGAAAGAAAAAAAAACGACCCCCCCCCCACAAAACAGCACCTCAGAACAAGAAAACTTTTTGAAAGCAAGTTCCGCGGAAGAAAACTCATCAAAGGAATAAACACATGTGAAATCCCCCTTATAAGCTACTTTGGACCATTCTTAAAATGGAAAAAGGAAGAACTCGGTTAAATGAACCAAAAGACAAGGAAATTGATGACTATGCACAAGGCTTTACGCTCGAGAGATGACACAGACAGACTATACATGTCACCAAAAAGAGAAAGCAGACTCTGTATCATTGAGGATTTTATTTTGTTTGGTTTATGGCGTATCAACCATTGCTGGTTAATTAATGCCAAATCCATTTTTTTTTTACATATATATCAAATATATGGTTTGTAAACATGTTTTGTAGATACACACAGTTAAATGATGAAACAGTACATTATCAAACAATTCAATTTAGCATCAGTCATTTGTTTGCACTCAGTTTAAATGTCAAACAGTTGTATTTGAACCATAGTTAGGACTCTATCAGGTGTTACCACTCCAGGCCAGAGTGGACCTGGAAGCGATGGCAATGAAGGAGTACTCCGCATTCTCCAAAGCTCCAGCATTACTGAAGCCTCACTATAAGATTGCTTAATGTCCTATATAGGATACTCATTGGGAGGTGTTTAACCTATCTGCAAAGATGCAGTCAGTGTATTCTACAGCCCCGGTCGACTGAGCTGTACTAGCATTGAGGATTGCATAGATACATCATTACAAGGACTCGTTGAATACATAAAAAAGAGCAAGGAAAGATGTTCCAGTTTGCTTTAGCAAATACTCGTTAGTAACAAACGACGTAATTTAATTTTCTTAAGCAGGTGGAATGACCACTTCCACCTTTTAATTATAACCAGTCGAACATGGCCGAAACAATACTTCCGTTTCTATAACAATAAACTCCATATCCCCTCACTTATCCTGAAACTCTATACATCGTCAACTCAATACTTTTAATGAAACAAAGAGGTATACATAGGTTTTTCTATGGAACTTCGATAAGAATTCCTATCCCTTGAAGGAAGTGTTGCCCGACTCTCTGACATTGTCAGATCATTATCGACAACAGATTCATCAGTATTTGTATCCTCTGGAGATTCCTAATCAACAATTTTCTTAGCTAAGAGTCTGGCACTGTGTCATTTCTCTTTTGTGTTTTGTTTCATGCTGGTGCGCTACCTTTTGGCTTTACTCTAAGCATTTTTCCTTTATTCATCTTCCATGCGCTTCTAAAAGGTGTTCTGATGTAGGTTCTGGGAAGATCATCTCCAAAGCTTGCACCTGTTGTTGAAAGGAAGCTGTGCGACTGATGTTTAGTGCTTTTTAAACGTTTGTCCACGACTCCACAGAGGTTGAAATCTGCTGAGCCTCTCACGACAGGTTTTGTTGCGAATATGATCCATATGTCTTTTCCATTGGCGACCATCCATCCTCTATCTGCACTCGAAAAGTTAGTGGACCAATTTGCTCCTCTAAAATCCCAGGCAGCAATTTTGACCTCCCTTGAAAATTCACCAATCTAACAGCATCTCCAATATAGAACATCCTTTCAAGACGAATTCTATCAGTCCATCTTTCAGTATTATCTATTATGGTGGTGACTTTGGTAGATATATCTAGATACACTAGGTTCTGGCCCATTAACAGCATTGCTAGTGACTTACCCGTTGATTGTAGAAATCAGGCTAAGACACGCAATAATCGAGTTTCCCCGTTGCCTTGAACTTTTTAAAGCCCTACTCTTAATGGTTTGCACTGCAGGATCAGCTAGTCCATTCGGAGAAGGGTGATATGGTGCACATCTAACATGCTTAATGCCATCTAGGGCACAGAACTTGGAAAATTTCTTACGAGTAAAACTGCTAGCATTATCAGATACGATCACATGTGGACTTCCATGTATTGCAAATGTGCATCGCAACATCCTTTCAGTGTCTAAAGACGATATGTGGATCTATATATACTGTGGGCATTCACAATCACGAGAATCCACTTGCTTGCCTTTGATCGAGCCGGCATAATCCATGGGCAATCGGAACCAAGGCCTTCCTGGTCATTCCCATGGATGTAATGCACAAGCCTGAAGCATATTTGCACTATTTTGGCACATACCACAACTCCACACACACAATTCAATATCTGCACCAAGCTTAGGCCACTAAATATGACAACGAGCAATGGACTTCATCCATGAAATTCCCAGATGACCCGTATGCAACTCTTTCAGTAAAGTATCTTAAAACTTTGCCGGGATAACCACCCGTGATCCCTATAAAATACAACTCAGTTGTTCCGATAACTCATTCTTCCTGAGATCGACTTACGCACTTGTGATAACACAGAATCTCTTGCTGAGTAAAAAGCAACAGTTTTTGACGTTACAGGGATTAAGGCTAAAGCTGATATGGAAAGTACTTCTTTCTCAGGACAGAGTAATGGCGTAATGTAGTCCTTTACAGGTAGCCGACTCAGTCCATCTGTGTTGGACATTTTTAAGCCAGGTTTGTACACTAGTTAATATTGGTAACTCGCTAGAGCCATTGCCCAACGTTGCACTCTAGCATTTCCTGTTGGTGATATTACGCGCTCCTCTTAAATACGCCCAAGCAGTGGCTTGCGATCAGTAATGATTGTAAACTCCCAACAATAAATATATTTACGGAATTTGGAAACTCAAAAAAGGACTGCTAGCCCTCTCCGTTCTATCTGTGCGTAATTTCGTTTTGCCCTTGATAATGTTCTGGAGACAAAATAAATCAGTTTTTCACTTCCGTCTGTCATTATATTCGATAAAACTGCACCCACACCAACTGGAGATGCATCCACAGTCATGGCAAGTTTAATTTCAGCATTATAATGAACCAAAGCATTAGTTGACATTAACAACCTCTTTGATTGCTCAAAGGCAAAGGCTTCGCCTGGTTCCCATTTCTAGGAAATTCCTTTTTGTAATAATTTGTACAATGGGCTAGAACTGTGCTGATATTGTTTAAATAACGGCAATAGTAATTCACAAAAAACGACGCAGTTCCAACACATTCTTTGGAGTGGGTACTTTGCGAATTGTATTGACATTCTCTTGAGTTGGGTGGATCCCTTCGGAATCAATCCTATGACTCAGGTATGAAATCGACGACTTTTTGAATTCACATTTATCGCCACTAAGGTGGAAACCTGCATCTCATAATCTCTTTAACACTGTATGCAGGTTATTATTATGCTCTTCCATAGACACCAGGTGTGGATTTCCATTTCACAACTGATTCCATCCAACTCGACATTACACGTGTACGGTTTAAGTGTACCGGAACTCATAATATATGAGTATATCGTATGTGTCTTGGTCTTGCATATCGTGTGACAGGCTTTCCCGTTGTTTGTTTTGGCACTATATCGAAAAGGAACAACTATATATACAGTGTATCACAAAAGTGAGTACACCCCTCACATTTCTGCAGATATCTAAGTATATCTCTTCATGGGACAACACTGACAAAATGACACTTTGACACAATGAAAAATAGTCGGTGTGCAGTTTATATAACAGAGTTAATTTATTTTCCCCTCAAAATAACTCAAAATATGATCATTAAAAGCTAAACCACTGCCAACAAAAGTGAGTACACCCCAAAGAAGCTACATCCCTAAATGTCCAAATTGAGTACTGCTTGTCATTTTCCCTCCAAAATGTCATATGACTCATTAGTGTTACTAGGCCCATGTGTTACTAGGCCCATGTGCATAGGGAGCAGGTGTGTTCAGATTTGTAGTGCAACTCTCACATTCTCTCATACTGGTCACTGAAAGTTCCAACATGGCACCACATGGCAAAGAACTCACTGATGATCTTAAAAGACGCATATTTGCACGACACGAAGATGGTCAAGGTTACAAGAAGATTGCCAACACCCTGAAACTGAGCTGCAGCACAGTGGCTAAGATCATCCAGCGTTTTAAAAGAGTGGGGTCCACTCAGAACAGGCCTCGGTTAGGTCGTCCAAAGAAGCTGAGCACACGTGCTGAGCGTCACATCCAAATGCTTTCTTTAAAAGATCGACCTAGGAGTGCTGTCAGCATTGCCTCAGAGATTGAAGAGGTGGGGGTCAGCCTGTTAGTGCTCAGACCATCAAATTGGTGAGAATGGATGTCACCCCAGGATGAAGACGATACACAAGAAAGCCCGCAAACAGTTTGCTGAAGACATGTCAACAAAGGACATGGATTACTGGAACCATGTCCTATGGTCTGATGAGATGAAGATTAATTTGTTTGGTTCCGATGGCTTCAAGCATGTGTGGCGGCGACCAGGTGATGAGTACAAAGGTAAGTGTGTCATGCCTACAGTCAAGCATGGTGGTGAGAATGTCATGGTCTGGGGCTGCATGAGTGCTGCAGGTGTTGTAGAGTTACATTTCATTGAGGGAAACATGAACTCCAACATGTACTGTGAAATACTGCAGCAGAGCATGATTCGCTCCCTCCAGAAACTGGGTCGCAGGGCAGTGTTCCAGCATGACAATGACCCCAAACACACCTCCAAGACAACTTCTGCTTTACTGAAGAGGCTGATGGACTGGCCAAGCATGTTTCCAGACTTGAACCCCATAGAACATCTTTGGGGGATCATCAAGTGGACGGTGGTGGTGCGCAAAGTCTCAAATATCCACCAGCTCCGCGACGTCATCATGGAGGAGTGAAAGAGCATTCCAATGGCTACCTGTGAAGCTCTGGTAAACTCCATGCCCAGGAGAGTAAAAGCAGTTCTGGATAATGATGGTGGCCACACAAAATATTGACAATTGACATGGTGTATGTTAATATTGATAACTTTCCCTAAGAGGTGTACTCCCTTTTGTTGGCAGGGGTTTAGCTTTTAATGGCTATATTTTGAGTTATTTTGAGGGCAAAATGAATTAACTCTGTTATATAAGCTGCACACAGACTACTTTTCATTGTGTCAAAGTGTCATTTTGTCAGTGTTGTCCCATGAAGAGATATACTTAAATATCTGCAGAAATGTGAGGGATGTACTTACTTTTGTGATACACTGTAGATAAACACATCCTCAACGATAGTAAAACCAAACGGAAAAATGTAGATATTGCCTAGATTGACTATAGAAAGGGTTACGATATAGTCCCCCAAAGCTGGGTACTACATTGTTTAAAATATACAAAATACCCGACTATATCGCACAGTTTATCGGGAAGACCATGGAAACCTGGAGAGTGGAAGTGACAGCAAGAGGAAAAAGCTTAGTAGAGGTAATGGAAGAAGATTAATCCAACTAGAACAGAACCAGAGTCTACAAACTATCTTATAAGCAAAGAAATACTTAAACACTACTGCAGATTGGATGCTACGGTTAGTAAATACACACGAGAAACAAAAGAAAAATATCCATTTAGAAAAGAAATTAATTAATTTGCTCATCAACTCAACCTCCTACCGAAAAGCTTAAAAAATCAATCAACAGAGGTAAAAAAAAAAAAAGAAAAAGAAAAAGAATCAAAACATAAGGACTAAATTAATTTAAAAACGCTTGCTAACAAAAACCTCTACATAGTCGATACCCATGAAGAATTAGTGTTACATATATACACAGGATACACTTGTGTAAACAAGCAGAAACAGATACGTGGGTTGACGATCGGAAGAACACGTAGGCGTTATGAAATTATATATACACGGGTATCCAAGGTAGTTACGGTCAGTCTCTGATACGCAGTTGAGCTGTCAAGAAGTCCGGAGAGTGCTAGCGAGAGGCCGGCGGGCGCCGGGTGAGGGGGCGTTGGCACATGGCGGAACCCTTGTTGAGAACCTTCCGTCAAAGAAGTGCTAAATGGGGCCCTGAACATGGAGGCACAACATGGTTAAGAAGTTAAGGGTCAATATAGCAGTCTTTTGAGTCTGTCTCTCCAACACGCTTACAGAAGTTTCGACCTTTCGAGAAATAAAGAGACGTATATATTTTTGTAAAGAAATACGTTATGGTCCTTCATTCATCATGTTATGCAACATTAGAAATGCTGATATAGATATAATAAAGACTAATCGATGTCTGAAAAGTGCTGGACTAAAGGCGGAGACATAGGGAGTAATAATCGTAGCACAGAACCAGAGTCTACAAACTAGATACTATCAAACAAACATTATGAAAAAAAAAAAACGGATCAAACCCAATATGCACATTGTGCTAACAAAAAATAAAAAAAAAATCAATTGAACGCTTGGTGTCTGATTGCCTAATCCTAACATCAATAGAATTTAAAGAAAGGCATGATAAAATAGGACATTACACTCACTGGAATGTATATAAATACTATGAAATTTTGAATTGTGAAAAATGATATAAACACTAAACAGAACTAATAATGAAAGAAAAAGGAGTTACTATTTTCTGGGACTTTGCTACGCAAAGTGATAGAAAAATAAGGAGCAATAGAACTTATATTGTATTTAAAGACTATAAAAGAAAAATTTTAATTTGAATGGCAAGTTCTTTTTTTATCATTAATACAAGGTCTGGTATTCTGTCCGGAATCATCATCATCATCAACAGCTGCAGAATAATCATCATCGTCATTTTAAGTCGACAAGGGCAAGTATGGAGAATCTGATGTGGCAGTAGTAGCAGTGATCATAATGGTTTTTAAGTTACCATTAGCATTTGTATTTGAGTTATCACTAGTGGTAAGTGGTTGTTTTCGTTGTAGACCACAGGACAAAAAGTCTCTCTATCAGTCCATGATTCACTTTAGCATTGCTTAGCTTATTTTATTGATGCTCTCAATTAGATTGTCCAGTGGATTGTTAGTACTCTTTCAGTTTTCATATAAGTATTATATAACGTGTACGCTGAGAGAAGCGTTCTGGGCGGAGAGCCTTATGCGAAACTTGGACTAGGGACGTCCACAAGACTAACCCGGGGAGCCGGCTGAAATGGAGCACAGATGAAGCGAGATTATAAGCGTAAAAATTCGAAGAATGTAGACAGAATGGTCACTAGCGTGCAAAATTGAAGCACGTGATAATCTGTAAGGTCAGTTAAGAGCTAGGTTCTCATTAGGTGATTTTAAAGTCCTGTGACAGCGATTTTGGTATTTGGAATTAGATTTTAACTTTCTAGTTAGTTATGCCAAACTAGCTGAGACTCATGGACAAGTCAAACTCCTGGTCTGTGTGGCCGGTAATGTAAAAGGCGTCTGAAGTTTAATAAACGAATTTGTACGCACAAAAATAAAACTTTGTGTTTGTTCGTCCCGGTGAAGAAGATGGAACAGCGAAAAAAAAAAAAAAAAAAAAAAAGAAGATCGATCGACAGCAGATATATGAAGAGAAGGTGGCCTGATGAGTATTCAGAACAAGTTTTCTCTTGTGACAGTAAGTTTTTTTTCAAGAATTCAGAACTTTCCTCAATATCAATGATGTCAACATCTTGGTGGCTTCGATTCTTCCCGTGATTTTCAATCCTTTTAAACCTTTTTAAGGCTTTACTAATTAATGATCGATAGCAATTGGTAGATCAGATGGGCGGGTGACAAACTAACAACTCTCCTTCTGGTCATCTACTGGATTTTGCCGTTCCAGAGGACCACAGAGTTAAAAAAAAAAACCCACAAAAAATGAAAAGATAGACTTGAATCTTGCCAGAAAACTGAAAAAGCGGTGGAACATGAAGGTGACGATAATACCAATCGTAGTTGGAGTCCTTGAAACGGTCCTCAAAGATCTGGAAAAGAGACTAAGTGAATTGGAGATCAGAAGAAGAATCGAGACCATCCAGACTACTGCACTGTTAGAATTAGCTAGAATACTTAGTAGAGTCCTAGGCATAATCTACGAAGATCTGCTGTCACTCAGACTTCAGTGAAAAACCATGAGTTAGAGCTTGTATGAAAATCCCACAAGGAATAATAATAATAATAATAATAATAATAATAATGATGATGATGATAATGACTTGCTGTCACTCAAACTCCAGTGAAAAATCATCAGCTAACACTGATGTGAAAAACTCTAAAAGAGTAAATAATGATGAAGATATTGATAATAATTATTTACTCCTTGTGTTTTTCACATCAGCTGGTGGTCTTTCATTGGAGTTTGAATGACAACAAGTCTCCACAAGTCTCCAGGACTCTTCTCGGTATTCTGGCAGATCTCAATAATCCAGCAGTTTGGATGCTCTATACTTGTCATCTTATTTCCAAGTCCTCAAGTCCCTTTATTAATCTTTTGGTGACTGTACCAAGAGCACCAATTACAATTGGTATAAACGTCATTTTCCTGTTGCACAGTTTCTTCAATTCCCTTGCAAGGTCGAGGTATTTATCCTACTTTTCACTTTCTTTCAATTTTACTTTGTGGACAGTAAGGTCTACAATTTTGCAAGTTCTCTTGTCTTGTTGATTATTATAAGGTCTGGTCGTCTGGCTAAGATTATGTGACCCGTTTGTATGTCAAAATCATCATCATCATCATATCGTGCTGGCAGCACGGATATCCCTGACCCTCTCTCGACACTCCTCCCTATCGTTCATCGCCCTAGGTAGGTCTTCAGGACAACAACCTGTATCCTCACATAGCTGCTGAATGTACGTTCGAGCTGGTCGTCCTGCTTTTGCGCGGCCATGTGTGGGGATCCATAAGAGTACATCTCTTATGAGTTCATCTCTGCTTCTCCAGCAGTGTCCTGCATGTCTGGTTCGTCTAACTTGAATAGTTTTCGTGATAGGGGCAGGTGGCCGTACAGTTGGTGTCTTGTGGGGTGTTACTGCCAGGACTTGTTCAGGATTGCACGCAGCATTCTTGTGTAATTGCCATCTAGTTTCTTCTCCAGCCGTTTTGTTAGCGTCCATGTAGTGCATCCATATAGCAGTATCGATGTGACCGCTGCCTGGAAGAAACTGCGTTTCATTTTATCGGTTAGGTCTGATTTCCATATAATCGATAGCCTATTGATAGCTGTCCATGCTTTCGTTAGCCTCGTTTCGATGTCCTTTTCGGTTGATTCGACGCTGCTTCCTAGGTACGTGAATTTGTCTACTAGTTCAAGTGGGGTTCCTTCTAGAGTAGAGATGTCCCCCGTTTGGTTATAGCACATATATTCCGTTTTGTGTGCATTAACATGGAGGCCTATGCTTGCTGCTGCTCGTTCCAAACTATGCAGAAGTGTTTCGGCTTGGTCAGGTGTATTTGCCAGTATCGCTATGTCATCGGCGTAGTCGGCGTCGGTAATTGTTGTTGCGGGGTATCTTCTGCTTCTTCTCTTCGTTAGTTCGAAGCCATTCTCTTTGATTTTGTCAATCGATGTTCTAAGTACTTAGTCTAGACAAATGATAAAGAGGTACGGGGCCAGTGTGTCCCCTTGTAGTACTCCTGCTACAATGTCAAAGTATTCTGTGTCTCCATCCGGTGATCGTACTTTTACTTTAGTGTTTCTATAGAGAATCGTTATTGCCGCTACGGTTTCTTTAGGTATGCCGTACGCTAGTAGGATTTGTTCCATCTTTCCTCTGTGAATGGAGTCGAAAGCCTTGGTAAAGTCGACAAATATTAATGTCGCTTGTAGGTTCTTTGCCCGTACACCTTCAAGGATTCTGCGGATGGTTAATATTTGTGTGGTCGTGGATCTATTTCTTCAGAAGCCATTTTGGTTTTTTCTAAGTATGTTGTCGATTTTGGGTTCTATTCGGTTTCGTAGTAGGGCATTGTAGATTTTGGCAGCTATGGATGTAAGTGTTATGCCTCGGTAGTTTTTGGCTAATCCGAGGTCCCCCTTTTTAGGGAAGGGGAGTATGCATCCCTTCATCCATTAAACTAGGACCGTTCACACAAGAAGAACTCGACTCGGTTCTCAGAAAAATTAAAAATAGGAAAAAGCTTCAGGGCTGGACGAAATTCCCCCGGAAGTATGGAAGACCAGACAATTCGACGACATACTGCTCCGACACTGCAACGCAGTATACAATCAAAATCCGATAGATAGATGGATGAAGATGTCAAAATACCAGAGGATTATTATTATTATTATTATTATTATTATTATTATTATTATTATTATTATTATTATTATTATTATTATTCCTTGAGAGTTTTTCATCAGTTTTAGCTGATAGTTTTTCACCGGAGTTTGAGTGACTGCAAATCTCCTCAAGTCTCCAGCACTTTTCTTTGTATTCTGGCCATTCTCAATAATGTTTTTGTTTGGATGTTCCCACTCTTCCTCCTACCTTCAAATTTTCCAGTCCCTTTAATAATCCTTTGGTGACATTACAGAAAGCATCAATCACGATTGGTATAATTGTCACCTTTATGGTTCATAGTTGTTTCAATTCCCAAGCAAGGTCGAGGTACTTATCCTTCTTTTCACATTCTTTCAGTTTTATTCTATGGTCAGCTGGGACAGCAAAGTACACTATTTTGCAAGTTCTCTTTTTTTTGTTGATTATTATAAGGTTTGGTCGTCTACCTAAGATTTGGTGATCCATTTGTATGTCAAAATCTAAGAGAAGTTTATTATTATTACTATTATTATTTACCTATTACATTTCCTACGACACTTATAACGGTTTTCATTGTATCGACAGCTGAACTTTTTGTCGTTTTAACGGTTCGACATTTTAGAAATATTTGACGATTGATTTTTGATAACTAATTATCGACTTGTCCCAAAAAGTTCAATGCTGAAAATTTATTTCTATAAATCTGGTATTTTTGTATTTTCATTTTTAGACATTCAAAAGCCGGAAATTTCGTTTTATTATCATTGGGACTGTTACCTTTTTTACACTGAGAATTATACAATAGATTAAGTAAACAGTTCCTGACCTCGAAACACACTTGCCGTATTGTACAGATGCTATGATTATATGTAGTTGTCGAATAGAGATAATACAAGGCTTATTCAATAAATAAGACAAATTTCGCCTGAGAAGTTTGCAATAGGAAACACTGTTTACCATTGCACCCTTTCAAGGAATCAATATTGATAGGTCCTTTCATGTACCAGAACGCTGTCAATATGACCCTCTTTACTAGCCGCCGCGACCAGAGAGTCAGTGTGTTTCCAGTTCATGGATTGTCTTTTTTATTCAAACTCGTTGTGGCAAAGTCATATTTAACCCATTTGTAAACATTTTTGACTAAAAATTGCTTCTCCATACACATTACATATTCTTCTGCATATTTCACATGGTTTGCACTTCTCAGCTAGCAAAAATTTGATGACAGACCTCTGTTCAAACTTGAAGCACTCTGTTTGATTTACTGTTAATCTGAATAGCCTCAAACAAATATTTAAGATAGATGAAGATAATTTTTGCAATAACCCAATTCCAAAGAATACAGAAAAAAATGGAAAAAAATTTTAGGAAGAAATTATTTTGCTTTAAAAAAACAAACTCTTATTTATTGAATAACCCTCGTAGTTATGGGATCTTATTGTTATAAGATATAGTTTTTCGAATATATGTAATAGTTATAGTTTTAGTTATAGGATATAAGATACTGCGATAGGATATAAGCTATATCCTTGATTGATTTTTACGGTATGTCAACTCCTTTAGATTTATTTTATGCATTGACGTTAAGAAATTACGTTCATTGTATATTCATATTTACAATCTTGGTGTAGTTGTTTCTTAAGTGTGTTTTTTGCTCTCAGTCTTATGGAATACGAATAATTTTTAAACAGATCTATTTAACCCTTTTTATCAATTCAAGTCAGAGTGGACCTAGCAGTAATGGCAAAGAAAGATCTCAAGAACTGGAACTCCACCATCAGATGTGTAATTTAGTATCATATCCAGGACACCCCATTTTTTTTGGAATTCTTACCCCTCTGAAGGAGCACAGTTAGCGTATTCTAAACCCCAATAACAGAGCATGGTATAAGCTATAGTTATAGGTAACGTTATAAGGTATAGGTTATAGTTATAAGATATATTTGTAAGATGATACTCACATGTTTAATTATAAGAAACAACTTATATAATTATAGTATGTAGAAATTGTTATAGAATATAGAATATAGCAAATTTGGCGACCTTAGTCGAGGGCAACTCGAAGGCTCCCTTTTCATTAGCTACCACACCGAGGTGTAGGGAAGGGTGCTACTCCTTCCCTTAGATTGTTCCTCGTTATCATTAATCCCTACCTTATCATGCGGAGTGCTATTCAAGGCGGCGTCAAGTACCATTTTTTGTTTGCTTATATGTTATAGGTTTAATTATTTATCGTATCTGGTGGTATTATATGGGTAATGCACATATACAACTCTCCATTTTAGAAAAAAATATTAAAAAAAAACAAGTCACTATTATTCAAACATAGTTAAAGATCATGTTTTGAAGGCCATATATGACATAAGGTTTTCTTTTTATCGTGTGAGACAAATTTAAACATTAAATTTTAATAGTATATGACCCTCAGGTATACAACACCTTCTTTTTCATCAAGCGACATTGAGAATTAATCTTATAAGTGTTCAGTTACAGCCAAAGGCAATGTTTTGAAAAACAAAGTTGACGAGATATTCACTTCAAAATTAACAGTATCGAACCAATGGATACGTAACACTTCCCATAAAAAAGATCTATAAGACATCAAATATTACTGAAACTTCATCCATGCTCCCTCTTTGATAACATTCCAAACAAGTTTCATTTCGTAGATTTATTACAAATTTATGAAAATTCAATATTCAAGGAAAACGTTGTTTTACACGAGTTTTGTTCAAAAAGTATCAAGACTAAAGATGTATTTATAAAAACATTGAAAGTTAATCACATGGTTCTGGGAGACCTTTCCTCTGGGAAATACAAATACCCCAAGTCTCGCGTTACTGCTTCTAGCTCATAAAACTGGTCTTTTGAACATATAGATCACGTCCGATAAAGTCTGGTA
Organism: Sepioteuthis lessoniana; assembly: GCA_963585895.1. Classification (NCBI taxonomy): domain Eukaryota; kingdom Metazoa; phylum Mollusca; class Cephalopoda; order Myopsida; family Loliginidae; genus Sepioteuthis; species Sepioteuthis lessoniana. Next base: position 61,459 of record CAUZXS010006169.1, read on the forward strand.
CTGACGTCATGGGGAGTCACCACACTATACTTGATCGTACCTGCTGTATGATAACATTCCAAGATTCTAAAAATGCAATACAGGACCTCAAACTCATAATCAGGAAGTGAACTAACTTTAAAAATCAAAGTAAAAGAAACTTCTCCCAAAACAATACTTGCTTTGCCACGCTGAAGTTATCGTTTAACGTTTGAGGCGTCTCAAATAGGGAATGCTGAGGGAATCAAGCATTTTTTGTGATAGCCAGGCATGATTCTGGACTCGTGCATGGATCCCTACCATAAAATAACTTCATACCAAATTTCTCTTGGTGGTAAGTTGGATAAATACCTTTACCAAAACATAAATAAACAATAAATGAAGCATTTATTTTCTTCAAATTTCTTTGCTTTTTTGTACAATTATTCCAACGAGTTTACGATTGCTCAAAGCCCTTCCGAGACTTCTTTTTGATATGGTGTAAAACAGTGCCATCTCCCCGTCTACAAATCGTACTGTTCAGTTTTGGAAATAAGAAAAAGTCATATGAAAATAATTAGCCCCACTGTATATGCAGAGTCGCAAGCGATGAACAAGAGCCGGTAGGTTGCGCTTGTAAGAGAGTCACCCCTGTATAGATGGTGACTGAGTTATCTGCTCTTGCAGGGCGGGCAGTGACTTGGAGTTATCTGCCCCTGACTGGTATAAAAGGCGTAGAGAAGGAAGCAGCTATTTTTCTTCATTACAGTCTGACTCGGAGGCAAACTGGCTGATCACACCTTCCCTATTTCATAGTCCCGAAAATAAAGCCGCCAATTTATTTTAATGGAAACTGCAACAGATACAGTAAACACGATAACACAGTCCGATAGAAAAAGTGTTCAGCTACAAAACACTAATTGTTTATGCATTAAATTTTAATATGTTATACCACGACATCAAAAGCGGATGTTGGTGGTATAGTAGCAGATGTTAAACCCACTTCTTAATAATCATTTTTTGCCTTGTTATAGATAGTAGCTAATCAACAGTTTCGAAAAATGGCATCTGACACGAAAACGAAGACGTGTTCATAAATTCTTATGAGCAAAAAAAGTTAATCACATCTCGTATTTCAGAATACCACTTCTAAAAACAGTAATGGATTGTTTTAGAAATTTGATGAAAAGAAAACGAAACTTAAATTATAACAATAAGGATGAAGACAATGGTCCAAAAACCCTGAATGATAAAAATCATCAAGTTTCGTCTCAGAAATTCTGACAACAAAAACTTAAATTATTTTAAGAGAAAAAATAACTATGAAAGTTTATTTTAAAACTTTAATTTCATATAGTTAATATCTTAATCATATTAACTGCATGAAAATAAAGTTTGGAAGTAAATTTATATTTTGATTTTGTTATTTTCTTAGTATGATTCATGTATAAATAAAATAACATAAAATAAAATAAAACTATTTCCGGTTCTGCAGACCAGCGTGTAATGGGTATTATTAAAGAGGAGATTTTTTTATTGCCTCTTGCCAATTTTCAAAGTTATTTTGTTCTTTTTTTTTAACCAAAGGATATTTCCGTTTGGCTACAGCAGAACACTGGTGCAAACAATAAATTGAAAAAAAAAAAGCAAAAAAAAAAAAAAAAAAAGCAAACAAAAGCAAAAAATGAAAAAGGAAAAGAAAAATAGGAAAAACAACAACAAAAAACAAAGAATGCTTTAAAAAATAATGTTTAGCAATAAAGGGAGTAGATGTTATGAAAGGGAATCAAACAAATTTTTTTTAGATATATGCAAAAAAAGAAAAGAAGAAGAGAAAAATAAAATAAAAACCAAAGTAAAAAAATCTGCTTTAAATTGACTTGCATATAATTCCCAAAGCCACTGCTCTGAATAAAACATTGATGCGCACAAATTAAGTAATCTACCGTTAAAAAACACTATCCTAAATAAAGTAACATTTATCTATAAATTCCTATCACAAATACAGTAACCTAGAGCAATGAAGCCCTATCACAAATAAAAAAAAACCTTTACCTTTAAAACCCTATAAAGTAACCCGTCGCAATAAATCCCTATTACAAATAAAATAATCTGCAACAAGGCTCTGTCACAAATAAAATAACCTTTATCCATAAAGCCCTATCAGAGATAAAGTAACCTGTCGTAAGAATGCTATATAACAAATAAAGTAACCTTTAAAAATAAAGCCCTATCACAAATAAAATAACCTTTATATAATAAGCCCTATCAGAGATAAAGTAACTTGTAGTCATAAAGCTCTATCACCAATAAAGTAACCCGGAGCAATAAAGCCCTATCACAAATGAAATAACCTTTATCTATATAATAAGAGATAAAGTAACCTGTAGCCATAAATCCCTATTACATATAAAGTTATCTGCAACAAAGTTCTGTTACAAATAAAATAACCTTTATCTATAAAGCCCTATCAGATATAAAGTAAACTGTAGTTATAAAGCCCTATCACAAATAAAGTAACCAGTATCTATAAAGCCCTACCAGAGATTAAGTAACCTGTAACTATAAGTCTCTATCTGAAATAAATTAGCCAGTAGCAATAAAGCTCAATCTGAAATAAAGTAACCAGTATCTATAAAGCTCTATGGCAAATAAAGAAACCTGTAGCTATTAGGCACTAATTGAAATAAAGTAACGTATAGCTGTAAAGCCCTATCAGAAATAAAGTAACCTATAACTATAGAGTCTTATAAAAAGTAACGTAACCTGTAGCAATAAAGCCCCATCACAAATAAAGTAAACCTTACCAATAAAGCTCTCTTATGAGATACATTTGTATGTTTACCATTGTCATTCAACATCTACTGTTGTTGCGGTATACATTGGCCGAACTTCAATTTTTCATGAAGTGGTTCTTGGATAAATAGAAAAAGGAAAAAGTTAAACATAACAAACAAATTTAATTTTGGTTGGTACACGAAACTATAAGTTTGCTACCGATATTTTTAGCCAGAAGTCAGTGGTGGCACGATTTTGCTGAGCTCTCAAATATAGGACTAGATCCTTTTCTGTCTCGCTACCAACTCTTACTTTTTCGAACCCTCCAAGTCTCACGTGACTGCTTCTAGTTAATGAAAATGGTCTTTTGATTATGTTGAGGTCATGGGGAATCATCACATTATACTAGATTGCACTTTCTGTACCTTCCGAGGTTTGAAAAATGGAATACAGCACCCTACATTCATATAATGAAGGGGTACGTTTTAAACAAAAACTATTGTTTTTTGAAGAGTAAAAGAAACTTCCCCCAAGATAATACCTGCTAAGGTAATCGCTTGACGCCTGAGTCACCCCTAGAGGGAATGCTGAGGGAATCAAGCCTTTTTGTGAAGGACACATGCGTGGGTAAGCTCTATAAAATAACGCCATGCCAAATTATTGCTTTGTTTTTCCATTTTTGAAGAGTAAAACAAACTGGAGAAACAATTAAGTGTGTCTAACAACGAGTTGAATATGTGGAATAGCTTGAACGTTTCATAGATCAAGATAATTTTCTTTTTAGTCGGGACAAGAACTTTTTTTCACCGTCTCGCATATATCTGTGGAGATTATCATTTTTTATCCTTAAGCATAAAATTCATAACATTACAGAAGCAATTTAAAAAAAATAACAAATGCAGCGACAAATACAAGCACGTTCAACATTGTTTAATAGATTTTCCAACAAAAGCCTTTACGAAATTCAACCAAATTTTAAACGAACAAAGGCAATTTCCCAATATTTGTACGCTTTTTGATACTTTCGAGAATTAACCAGTCACTCACACCAAATGTTGTTCCTGTTCTTTGGAAAATACTAGATCACAACTTCAACATGTTCTTTCATGACAGCCTCAAGATTCTTGGCAAAATTGTGACCAAATGAATTTTCTGTTTTCTTGTCAAATTTACATTTTCGAAAAAATAATTTTTTTTTAAAACCCGTATATGCTTTTAGATACGGCGCACACGATCTGTTTCTTCACTAATGAGTCAGCCATCAAACTTCATAAATATTTATGTTCATACAAAGTTCGAATAATTTGTACCGGGAACAACAGAAATATCAAGAAAATCGGAGAAGATCATGTGTATGATTGTCAATATTAGGTTCTTCAAAGTGTATTTTGCATGCTCGAAGCAAAACATACAGCTGTGAAAAGTCGGTTCTATAATGAGAAAAATTTATATATATATATATATATATATATATATTGTCATCCAAAGACAGACTGTTTTGTTGTATCGCAACTCTTCAGTGAGGCTAGACATGCAGGACGCTTCAAGCTGCGATTGAAACCTGCCTAACTTTACCTTTGATTTAGTATCTTACCGCTAATTTTTTTTAGCGACCTACGTCAGCTCGGGAATTATAACGCATTTTGTATAGCTTTCGTTTGTTTATATTTTGCGCTATTGGATACCGATGTGCTCAATTCGTTAAAAGAGCTTTGCATCACGCGGGTGGCAGTCGTTAATTCCTTTGGCCAGAGTGCTCATACTATCACATCTTGAAAGATGATTGACGTCTTTGCCATCTGAAACATCCTGATTAATAACTAATTCAACTTGTGAAAAATATACAAAATGCGGAAGATAATCAGGTTGTAAGGTGGATTATAGTGACATATACTTCCAAAATCCAATAAACAGATGGATGAAGGGATGGATCCTCCTCTTTCCTAAAAAGGGTGACCTCGGATTAGCCAAGAACTACCGAGGCAAAACACTTACATCCATAGCAGCCAAAATCTACAATGCCCTACTACGAAACCGCATTGAACCCAAAATCGACAACATCCTTAGGAAAAACCAAAATGGCTTCTGAAGAAATAGATCCACGACCTCACAAATATTGACCATCGGTAGAATCCTTGAAGGTGTACGGGCAAAAAACATACAAGCGACAAAACTATTTGTCGACTTTACCAAGGCCTTCGATTCCATTCACAGAGGAAAGATGGAACAAACCCTACTAGCATACGGCCTACCTAAAGAAACCGTAGCAGCAATAACGATTCTCAATAGAAACACCAAAGTGAAAGTACGTTCACCAGATGGAGTCACAGAATACTTCGACATTGTAGCAGGAGTACTACGAGGAGACACGCTAGCCCCATACCTCTTTATCATCTGTCTAGATTACGTGCCTAGAACATCGATTGATAAAATCAGAGAGAACGGCTTCGAGCTTACAAAGAAGCAGAAGATACCCCGCAAAAACAATTACCGACGCCGACTACGCCGATGACATAGCGAAACTGGCAAATACACCCAACCAAGCCGAAACACTACTGCATAGTTTGGAACGAGCAGCCGCAGGCATAGGCCTCCATGTCAATACACACAAAACGGAATATATGTGCTATAATCAAACGGGTGACATCTCCACACTAGACGGAACCCCTCTTAAACTAGTAGACAAATTCACTTACCTAGGAAGCAGCGTCTCATCAACCGAAAAGGACATCGACACGCGGCTAATGAAGGCATGGACTGCTATCAATAGGCTATCGATCATATGGAAATCAGACCTAACCGATAAAATGAAACGCAGTTTCTTCCAGGCAGCTGTCGTATCAATACTGCTGTATGGATGTACTACATGGACGCTAACAAAACGGCTGGAGGAGACGCTAGACGGCAATTACACAAGAATGCTGTGAGCAATATTGAACAAGTCCTGGCGGCAACACCCCACAAGACGCCAACTATAAGGCCACCTGCCTCCCATTACGAAAACTATCCAAGTTAGACGAACCAGACATGCAGGGCACTGCTGGAGAAGCAGAAACGAGCTCATAAGTGATGTACTCCAATGGACCCCCACATATGGCCGGGCAAAAGCAGGACGACCAGCACAAACATACATTCAGCAGCTATGGGAGGATACAGGATGTAGCCCTGAAGACCTGCCAGAGGCGATGAACGATAGGGAAAAGTGGTGAGAGAGGGTCAGGGATATCCGTGCTAGTGGCACGACATGATGATGATGATGATGATGCGTGTGTGACACTTACGCCACTCTTTAGGTTTACATATTAATAGCCCAGTGACAAGTATACCAAGAGAAGTGAGGACAATGCAAACTAGAGGTGTTACTTCAGAGTACATTCTCTTAGACTTTTCCTGTCAAAGGATACCTAGCGGTTAGCAGAGGTTTGATGCTGGAGCTTCCTTCTCCAATTTTAATTTTGGCAATGACTTTTCAAAGAAAGTTTGTCTTCAAAGAAGCTTTGTCATATGACGGGCTCCTTCTACTGTAAATATATATATATATACTACGGTCGCCAACTTTCTTTATATATATATATATATATATACACGATGATATCAAACTAATCGTTTGATTTATATGATTTTCATTTACCAAAACCAAGTACCAAGACATCCACAGGATGTACTAAAACCATGATACCGAGGGGATTGATACTAGAAATGAAAACGCATACTGTTCTTGTGGTACTTGCTGCCAACTACAGTAACCCGGAGATAACCAGTTTCTTGGAAGTTGCCAGATCCTTCACGTTCAATGGGCGGATGAAGCTACCTGGGACGTGTCATCCGTAGTCAAAAAAAAAAAAAAAAAAAGAAATGATCTAAATGGTCTGACATCATAAGACCTAGATCATTTTAGGAAATCAAGGAGGGCCATTGTCTGAGCAGTTCAAGGTGACAGACCATGACTAAAAGTGTCTGTCAGACAATTTTAACGACCATATCATTTTAAACATGTGGTTGACTGGCTCTCGAGATTTGAATAAGCTAGACTACTTTCAGGTGCCCTTGAGAGAGAGAGACCAAAAGATACAATAATAACAAGGTCAGTATTGGAAGTGAGGTGACCGAAATGAATGAGATCCACTTAGTCCGAGCGTGCAATCACTTCTGATAATTTTTTGGATCAATTTTATATAACCATAATCCACGATTTTGGCATTTTCCGCACTGGTAGGAAAAGCTTAAAAAATATACTATTCTTGTCCGTCATATCAAACGACCTCACACACAAATATTGTCGGAAAAAAATTGCAACAACCTGAAAGATAATGTTAAATTTGACTTGGGTACCGAATGTACTATCTATTGTCCTGGCTATTGCCGAGGCTGAATGCGGTTTTATCAAAGATGAAATTGTATACGAATATCTTTGAAAATATACCGAGTTTTTCCTTTTATTTTTTCTTCTTAGTAAATCTACTGTGTATTCTATTTGAAGAGAATCATGTTTTCTTTTGTATCGATGTGTAGAATCCTTGTGATTTTCTTTCATCACCGAAAATGTATATTTTAGCAGAATAACTTGATTATAATCGAATCCACTGTTTTCTGTTGACATACTGTTTAGTGTCATATTTTGGATGCGTTACAAAGAAGTCACTCAGCAAAGTACATAGAAGGTTCCTCGCGAAATATTTAGTACGCTGCAAAAAATAGATGAAATATTCATAAAAACTATCCAAGGCTTTTTAAGTTAGAGTTCGAGTACTATCGACCATCGTTAGTCATTATCAAGTACGTGAGTTGTCGAAGTGATGTGTTTAAAAAAATTGTGATGGTATCAAGAAATTCCAAACGTACCTTGATAACGCCTAACTTTTCTGGAATTCAAGCACAACATAAGAAAAAAATTCTCGATAATGACCAACAATAATCTAGAGTACTCGAACTTAAAATCAATGGATCATTTTTATATAACCATAATCCATGATTTTGGCATTCTGGGCGCTGATAAGAAATAAACTTAGCAAAAACTAAACATACAATTCTTGTCTGTCATATTTAACAAACTGTTGCATAGCCATAACACTTCTTCACAAAAATATAGCTCTCACATCTTTATTTCTCGAAAGGATCTGTGCTTTTGTCAGTGTGAGAGACAGATAGAGACAGGGAGACGAAAGTAGACGGAAGACTGCTATATTGACCCATAACATCTTTAAACCACATTGTGCTTCCATACTCAGGGCTCCATTTGGAACTTCTTTTGCTTTTCGGCCGAGGAGGGTTACTGCCCCCAACCCGTCTGGGCACTTGGTAACGCTCTCCGAACCTCTTGACTGCCTGACCGTGTATCCGAGACTGATTGTATTTGCTGTGGGTACCCGTGTATATGTAATTTCCCAACCCCAACCTGTTTCATGTTCAAACCACGTGATCTGCTTACACCCACCTATTGCTTGTGTTCCAGTTGTTTACACTGGTGCATCCTGCCCGAGAAATCCCTAATTGATAGCATTGTTAAAGGTCAATATGCAACAAAACCACACACACACACACACACACACACAAACACACACACACACACACACACACACACACACACACACACACACACACACACACACACACACACACACACACACACATATATATATATATATATAATAATAAAATTGTAACAACCTGAAAGATAATGTTGAATTTGACTTGGGTATAGAATGCACAATCAAGTTTGATTTGGTTTGGTTGTATTTAATAACATATCAACCCTTGTGGATTATTTAATGTCAAATCCTGTTTACACACACATACACACGCACACACAAACGCACATACATATGATTTTTTAGGAAATAGTTTGCAGGTAATATAATTTTTAAACGAGCCAAGGCTCATGGGTTTGCACACGTTTAAATGATTTCAAATATTGCTATTTGATATTAGTAATTTTATTTATCAAGAATTCTAATCTGATTTAAGTATAATCTGGGGTTAGTAAATATGCTGGTAACATTATCAAAGTCTGTGACCATGTTGTGACGTAATCGCTCTCATCGCCGTATACTGTCTGTGTATGCAGATACTTAGCAAGCCTCCCACTGTATTGGGATGTGATACAAGGTCAATCTAACGGGTAGGTTGTGGGAAAAAAGCATCCTAGTCCGATCAGCATCTCCATTAAAAGAGTACAGCAAGCCTCAGACAATAAAACTAACCATATTCTTTTAGATGAGGGTGTAGGTGCTGTTTGTGGGATTGTCCTATTGTCAACCTTAAAAACCGGTTTCATATATATGTACGAGCGTATTTATCACACTGACGCATTTAGAATAACGGTTATCGTCGTAGTAAATAAAATCGACAACCTGAGTTCAAATACCGGTCTAAGTTGTTTGCGTTTTACATAGGGAAAAGTATGGATCCATGTTTTCCCTCTCCATCTATGGGTAAATACTAGGGATGAGTAGGTTCTTTAGACTTTATGAGGTAACCAGTCAAAGAGAAGGAAAATTTTAAATTCTCCCCAGTTGTACTCTGCTTAGAAAATGACCTTGTGACACATCCTTTCTTTTGCAGAGAGGTTGGATAAATTTATGCACAGAAATATAAGTGTGAAAAAAAAAAGAATGTTCTTTGTAAGACTAATTTTTGTGTACCCTAAAGTTTGGTAATGAATGGTATCAACCCGGCACTTTTGAGCGCAATTTGATATCTATTAATTGTATTTATCTTCTTACAAGATCTTCAAATTTTCCGACCGCCTTTTCCTGTCGGTGAGGCTTAGAATATGACTGTATCCCCTGCAGAGGGTTATGTGTCCCCCAAGGGAGTGTCCTGGGTATGACACTAAACTGCATCTGATGATGAGGCACCAGTTCTGTTTATCTGGGGTGCGTGGAGAGCTCCCGGGTTCACTCTGATTCAGATTGGTTGTACCTGGTATTTCCCCATTTATGCGCCAAATAGATTTTTTGAAAATTATTATAGCACCGTGTGCAACCTCTTAAGAAATAACAACCTAGAAAATGTAAATATGAACGTAGAATGAAAGAGATTCCATAATGTTTATGGATAAAATAACCTTATACGGGTTGACATACCGTAAAAATCAATCAATCAATCGAATTTTCTGAACTGAAGAAAAATTTTAAAAAATCATCTGATTCGCATAAGATTATATTTAATGGTTAAGTTAAATCTATTCCTTTAAAAAGAAATATTGTTTTAGAAAATTTCTAGCGAAATTACTCTTGAGAACTTTGAGATTTGTTCAAGCATTTAGTAAGTGTTTATTTCTACACTGACACGTTCACCATTCATTTGATTTGTATTACAGTAGCTCAAATGTAAAATTGTGGAATACAAACCTACGTTGCCGATGCGTCTCTCCAGCATTTTCTTTCACAAAACAGAGCTTTCATCAAGTAAAATCAATAAAATACAGTGTTTTCCCTAGCAATATATTTATCTTTTGTGTGACATTGAAATAAAGTTGACAAAAACATCTCTTTAATTAGAGCGATTTGGCAGGAGGCTTGTATTGTTCTATTAGTTAAAAGCATTTATTATGCATTATGGTTCTAATATCGATTTGTTTATATATATATATATATATATATATATATATATATATATATATATATATATATGTATATTTCGAATGAGTATTTGGTTTGAACGTGGAAATGAATTCTGAACGGTCGACTGAGAATTTGGTTGGTTTAATGTAAACGATGCAATTTAATTCTCCAAATTATATAAGAAAATTCAAATTCAGAAGAACTTTTAAAGAGAAAATCCTTAAAATTCACCGTATCTGGATATATTCTCAGAACACAGACTAGGAATGATGATCTATCTATCTATCTATCTATCTATCTATCTATCTATCTAATTAACTCAGTTAGGCAGAGTGCTTGATATGTGAGTTCCATTCGAGGCGTGCGGATCAAACTAGCCGCTATAAGTCAATAAAGTTAACAAAATATATATCCTATGATACCACACACACACACACACACACATATATAAATATATACCATAATCTAGAATAAATTGTAATTTTATGTCATCATGACAACATTAATGATAAAAGTTTCATGAATTTGAAAAAATGCAATAGTCCGATAAAAAACAAGAGAGATAACAATTTTGTTAATTGTTATCCTTCTCTACTAGCTACTGGGCCATTGGCCGATGGGTAGAGTGTTCGCCAATGGTCCGGTCGACCTGGAGTCAATTCCAGGTCGAGTCATACCAAAGACTCAAAAAATGGTACTTGATGCAGCCTTGCTTAACACTTAGGATTATTAGGGACAGATCAAGGGTAAAGTGGAGAAATCCAGGGAAAGGAGTAGCGCCCTCCCCTACACTTCGAAGTAGTAGCTATTGAAAAGAGAGCCAACTTTACTTTACTGGCTAGTATTTGAGCACTTTCTTGATTCAAGAAAAAGGTTTTATGACAATATATTCTTATATATATCTATATATATATATATATTGAAAAGTTACGTTGTGAAAAATAATTAAAAACTTGATTGAGTATTTATTTAATATATTTCCATCATTTACGAGTTGAATCAGAAAATGATTGAGAATGAAAATTCTGAAGATATCAGTATTGTATGTAAAGGAATATATATGTAACGTTACACCCTCTCGCCCCCACACACGTTAACTTTCTTCTAACCATGTCACTTCTTACGCCGGCCGGTGATCAACTAGTGGTTCGAGGGGGTAACGCACATTTCTTTACCTACACAAGAATACGATCGAGGGAACGGAGAAAATAGAAGGACAAACGAACAAACACGAACAAAGCTTGTGGTTAACCAAGGGCAGAAAAGAGGTATTGCAACACTTTGCATTCCTGATAGCATATATGGACTAACGCTAGCGTGGGTTACTAGCGAAAATTCCACAATGCTACTGGAATCAGACTCATCTTGAATCACTGTCACTGGACCCTATCCCATGCTGCCTCACCTCTCTGCTCCGGTGTCCGGTGTTGACTGCCCCTGTCCGTGGTTCCACGCCAACTCTCTGCTGCTCGCCTCTCTGCTGTCCAACGCCAACTCCCTCTCTGTTGGGTCGCGTCGTCAACTGCCCTCGTCCGGGTCCCCCGTCAACTGCCTCTCTCGCGTCCCCTTCCCACTTCCGGATACGGCGAGATTTCATGTCCAAGAATCCTTTGTCTGGTTTCGCGCCAAAACAGACAATTGAATCGTCTGCTTTGGCAGCCCAACCACATAGTGCTACACACACACACACATATATATATATATATATATATATGTGTGTATGTGTGTGTGTGTGTGTGTGAAGCAATTAATTATAACTATATAGTACATTATAAATAATGAATTTTTGATTTAGATTTATTGTACCGTTTATAGGAATTGAATAACGGCATTTAACTGAATCCGCAATCAAATCAAAGTAGCAAATACTCAAGCAACAACAAGTAGATTTTAACATATAGCATGAATAAGTGATGTTATTTAAGAATATTTCGCCAAGTTCATAATTCTTTCTTTTCATCAGATGTTTAATCCAATACACACACACACATACACACACACACCCACCCACACAACCAACCCACCCACCCACACACACACACACACACATATATATATATATATACATATATATATATTTATATATATATATATGTTAGCACCCAAACGTAAGTACGTCTCTAACAAAACGAATTTAGTTTTCTTTTAAGCTGGATTCTATTATTCTTAGTTGAACAATTAAAACGGATTTTATTAGGTACTATTTATTACAAATCTTATTTGGCTTAATTTATTATAAAATCTCAACGCATCGAAAACTCTACAACCCGAAATAATATTGCTACACATCTACCAAAAAAGACAAATTGAATGAATATATGTAAAGTTTGTATTCATTTTGGAAATAAATAATACTCAATGATTTCCATTTTAACTGAATGATGTTCCACGAAAAGTTATAAAATCCTGGTGTCTTTGGTTTAGAAAAACATTTTTCTCCAAAAAACATGGTAAAAGTGTATTTATGGGCGATACTCTATATATATATTAGGCTTAGTTTTATGACATATCAACCATTGTAGGTGATATAATGCCAAATCCTCTTTATGCGTATATAATAAATATATATGATTTGTAAACACATTTTGTTGTTAATATTTTTAAACGAGCTTGAGCTCTTTTTTTTCTCACAGTTAAATGGTTTCAAGAATTGCTATATTACAGTCACAATTTAACATCAGTCATTTGTTTGCACACATTGTTTATTCTATTTGGCCCATTCATAGGATCTTATCAGGTGTTACCACCCCGGGTCAGAGTGGACTTAGGAGCAATTGCAATGAAGGCGTACAACACATTCCCCAAATCTTCAAGGCGGGAGCCTCGCTATCAGCTTGTTTAATGTCATATCAGGACACTCGTTTGGGGGGAGGTCTTACCCCTCTGTAGAGATACAGTCGGTATATTCTACAGCACCAGCCAACTGGGCTTCTACGTATATTAGTTCAACGGGTTAAATTCCTTTCCGATTTGTGTGAGAAGTTCATTGAAAACTTCCCAAACTGATTGAAACAAGTTGTCAGTAAGAGAAAAGATACATTATTGATTATTAATCAAAGAATAATGTTGAGTGCCAATAATTTTGAACAATTTAATCATTTTGTTTTTATGTTTTGCGTGTTATGAATAAATTATTTTGTTAATTTCATTGTTGTTTGGCATTCCTTTAAACACTTGAGTGCATAATGGTAAGAAATCTATTCATGTAGATATGCTAGCATCAGACCTTTCCGAGAAACGAACAGTCACCCAGCGCCATCGCCATCGTCTACAGTATCCAAACTTCTATCTATCTATCTATCTATCTATCTATCTATCTATCTATCTATCTATCCAGTAATGTTTTTTGTTTACATACTGTCCTATCGAATATAAATGATTTTTAAACAGATCTATTTGACCCATAAATGAGGACTAACAGGTACTACCACTCCGGGTCGGAGTGGACCTGCGATCAATGGCAATGAAAGAGTACTTCATACTCTCCAGATTTCGAGAATCGGAGCCTCACTATCAGATACAGTTTAGTGTCATTCTCAAGACTATATATATATATATATATATATATATATATATATATATATATATGGAAGCAATCACATTTATCGTTTTTCCTTGATTCTGTTTTCTTTAAAATACACAAGTTTTGGGCATGACACTTCTTTTTTCATGCGCCTTTTGCTTTCAACTATTCCCACATTTAAATGTTTTCAAGTTTTCTTCCTTTTTCGAAAGGGAATATCAGTGTGAAATGCTTGCGAGTTATCACCTACCATAAAACCTTGGAATTGAAATTGTGTAAAAAATATCACCTCGCTGTTAGCAGTGAAATCCGGCGTACAATGACGTTTAATAAGCTCAACATTCAAACCATCATTCAGTTGTAAGTGTCCTTCAAGTGTCGTAAGATTACTAATTTAATGTTTCCTTGTAACTATATAACATTAACTGTAACTAAAAATAATTATAACTATCTCAGTTGCAGTTTCTTTCTTTTTATGGCATATCAACCATCGTGGTTTATTTAATGCCAAAGCCACTCTTGCATAGAAAATAAGTAGAACTATTTAACCAAAACTGAGAATATTAGAAGGTTCATACCTTTCCCGAGGAAATTAGTCCAAAAATCAACGTAATAGCATGACTGGAGTTCGAACACGCTTACTTCGAGACCGCAGTCTAGTACTTTTCTACTGTTTCTTCGTTTTAGTATATGTACGAATGTGGTTTTCTTCCTGATAAACCGAATGTAAGAATATAAACTAAAGCTTTTCAAACTTTTTGTTATTTCTTCTCTTCTAACCAAATTTAATTTCCATTTACCAAGTAAATTAATTGAATATCGAATTACAAAACATAACTAATTTACCAGTGTTTAATTCAGTTAACATGAGGAAAGAATAAGTAAACTATAGATACAAACGCTTACAGTTGTTGAAATATTTTTAATGGTGGGGGGTGAATTTGGTGAGCACGAATATTCGGTTGCAGGTTGCTAATTTTGAGCTGATTCTATATTCCACATTCTATATTCAAAATGCTTCTCTGTAGCGTAGTGAATAATGCACTTGGTTAAACTCAGATTCAACCGTATATGAACTTAGAACAAGCAAGTAAAATGAGCTAAACTGTGACACAAAGCTTGGATATTTTGCTACAGTTTTTTTTTTGTCCATCCAGTAACTCTTTTTAATGTATACATAGACTTAACTTCAAGATCGAAAATCGTTTTGATAAATTGATCTTTAGAAAACGTTTTGAACGGGTCGTATGTGAACAACACATCACTAATGGCTATCACACTCAATCAGGTATTCTGCAAGGTACGGAATATCTGACGACAAATGTACATGATCCAGTTATTTTAGGTTCCCTGTTATAAAGGGATTTATAAGTGCAAATTTGTAAGTTAACATCGAGAAACCCCGATGCTTTTATTACACTGCGAAAATGTTCTTCCGCAGGGGTCTATATGGTCCACTTTGAGCAGCCTTGATTTAAATTATATTCTGAATTTAAAATATAACGCCTTGTGATAAACAACACTTTACAAATTCAACATAAAATATAACAGGATTTATTCACCTTAAAAGAAATTTTTAATCTATTCAATATTATCGAGAAACTTAGACTGTTACCATTAACATTATCTAATTAAGAAATAAACAAAAAAAAATGATTCATCTACTATTCGATGATCGAGAAATGCCTTTTCATCCACAGATTTTTAGGATTGTAATCAAATAATCGGTGGAGGAGGTGAAATGCAAAGCTCCAATAAACACATCTGTGTCATTTTTGAGCAAATAGAAAAAACCCTTAAAAAACTCAAAAATCCTGGTAAATCAAAGCAAATCTTTATTTTTTTAATTTTCAAATATATAATGATGATGGTCATCATTATCATAATCAGTTCTCTGACTCTTTCTCGTCATCCGCCCTATTGTTTATCACTATAGATAAGTCCTCTAGACTGCATCAAGTGTCTGCACATAGCTGATGTAATTAACTCTTTTCAGGTCGCTCAACACTAGAACGTTCATCTGCGGGAGTCCATATTAGAACGTTGCTTATGAGTTCTTTCTTGCTTTTCCAGCAGTGTACGGCATGTCTTACTTGAATGGTTTGTGAGATGAGAGGTAAGATGGGAAGGAGGGTGAAAGAGAGTCAAAGGAATCCGACTTGATGATGATGATGATAAGAAATAATATGATGAATAATAATAGGGAGATGAAGAGAAATACTTAGATGATGATGATGATGAGAAATAATAAAATCCTGGTATATTTGGTTTTGAAGAAAATTAACTTTTATTTAAAAATTGCTTGCGAGGAATACTTATTTATAGGTGATTATTATTCAGTTTCACTTTCATTTCCACCGTGGTATAATAAATAAATGCGGACACAGAAGATGTTATTTTCTTTTATCTTCAATGTTAGGGATGAGAAGTAAAAATACGGCAATTTTGGAACCTTTTTTTCAATGCGTACTGATATAGTAATTTTTCACTATGCAGTCAAAGACAATCTTTTTTGTGAAGTTGAATAAAATCAAATCCTCTAACGACAAAAACAGAACTAATTTCTGGTGTAAACCAATACATATATAAAAGTATTTTGTAATTTGCTTGAAGCATTGCACAAATTATTTTATTTTATTGTAATGAATTAATTTAGAGGGCTTTTGCAGTGCGAAATAATAATTATTTGAGTCTAATCAATTTCAAAGTAAAATTTCATCGTCAGAGACTTTTTTATAAATTGATTAGAAAAACTGCAGTCTCGTCTATTCCGCATGGCGTTTAAACACCCCACACGGCACCATGGTTACAACATCCAACGTGGCGTTCTAAAACCCCACGTGACACCATGTTTATGACGTTAAAAAAAATTTGAACCTCCAACATTGTGTTCATTTATAAAAAAAAAAAGGTCTCTGACGATGAAGTTTTACTTTGAAATTAATTAGACTCAAATAATTATTATTTCGCATTGCAATAGCCCTCTAAATTAATTCAATACTAAAAAATAGAATACATATATGTTAGCGTATATATATTATCATCATCAAGTCACGATGAAAGCACTAAATTCCCTGACTCTCTCTCTCTCTCTCTCACCATCTATCCCTATTATCTATCGCTCCTGGCAGGTCTTCTTGGTTGTATCTTGAATCAGCACTGAACTGATATAAAAAAAGTCTTTGCTGGTCGGCCAACACTGGTTCGTCTATGTGCAGGAGTCCATCAGAGAATGTCGCTTATGAGTTCGTTACATATGAATCAAGCTAATGTCAAATTATTTTTGAATGCATTATAGGTTAAATTATCATGACTGCGCGTGAAACATGGAGTCACTGGACTGCTGTTTCGACCTTATTTGGTCTCATCAGCAGTGTATACCGTGATCCCCCCCACTGGAGATCGAACCAGTGACCACAGAATGCAGAGCTGAAACTCTACCACTGAGCTACTGGTCCACGTCACCTATGAGTTGGTCCGTATTTCTCCGGTAGCCGTCTGCATGTCTTGTTCGTCTACTTGAATAGTTTTTTAGATAGGAGGTAAGTGGCCGTACAGCTGCTGTTTTGTTAGGTGTTACTTCCATGATGTGTTCAAGACAGCATGGAGCTTTCTTGTGTAGATTCCATTTAGCTTTTTCACTATGTATTTTGTCTGAGTCCATGTGGTGCATCCATATAGTAGTATGTACACAGCTTCGGCTTGGAAGAAATCCAGTTTTATTTTATCGCATAGATTAGATTTCCATATGAACGATTGCCTATTAATGCCGTTCCATGCCTTCGCTAAGTGCATATTGACATCAATTTCAATAGGTGAGATATGATATATGGTACTGATATATAACTGATCAACTAATTTTAGAGGCTTGCCACTTTAATGGTTTCTTTTTATTCAAAACATGAACTTTATTTTATTGACACTCCTGTAGAGACCAATTCCTCGTAGTACTTGCTCTAGGCTAAGCAGTAGAGATTCTGCTTAGACTGGTGCATTTGCGAGAAGTGGTAGGTCATCTGCGTAGTCTGCGTCTGTTATAGTTTCTGCGGGATATCGTCTGCTACTTGTTTTTTTCAATGTGAAACCATTTTCTTTCATTAGATCTATTGTTATTCGAAGTACATTGTCTAGGCATGGTATAAACAAATATAGTGTTAATGTATTTCTTTGCAAGACTTCAAAAACAATGTCAAAAAAGCCTGTATCGGCATCAGATGCCTATTCTTATAGCATCTCCTGTCGGGCACAATATGTACATTATATGCGTGCAAGAAGATAGATATTACCATAGTGAGGTAGAATTAAAGTACTATGATACCAGTAATGATGGAACATTTGTCTCGTCATCTGCATGGATATATATATATATATATATATATATATATATATATATATATATATATATACAGTTATCTTTTTGGTATATCTATAAAAAAGAGTGCTTAATATAGGTGATAAAGCGTATGTAGATTTAATTTTTAATAGCGTAGACACAAAGTTAACGGCATTTGGTGACTGTTTCTCACCTAAGTGATCATCAGTTCAAGTATAACCAAGTGCTCTGTGTCTACTCTATTAAAACCTATATATATATATATATATATATATAGGAGGGCTTTTCAACGAAATATGTGAGTTTTGCTCAAGGGATTAGCAATTGGAAGTTATGTTTACAGTTTCACCTTTTTCAAGAAAATCAATAGTGTTGGGTGATTTTATATCCCAGAACACTGTCAACAGTGACTGTTTCATCAGGAATATTTACTTTACTGGAGAACCAATGTATTTCCATTTCATGGACTGTCTTTTCGAGTTAGGCTCGTTTTGGCAAACGTATGTTTAGCCCATTTGTAGACATTTTTTGACTAAAACATGCTTTTCCGTACACATCATATATTCTTCGGTAACTTTTACATGGTTTGCATTTCTCAGACACCAAAAATTTGATGGCAGACCTCTGTTTAAGCCTGGAACACTCTGATTTGCTGTCATTTTCATAAGCTTCAGATATTTCTGTATGATGAAAATAATTTTGGTATAAACCAATTCCAAACTGCGCTGAGTTTACATTTATAGAAAAAAATCTTAAAAGAATATTTTATAAAAATGTTTTCCGTATATATTGAACGTCCCTTTTATACATATAAGATAAGTAGGAATAATTATTTTCAACCAGTTTTGTCCTTTGGTCAATTTTTATTTCTCTTTGTACCTGAAGAAACGAAAGAAAAGCGAAAATCAAATTAAATTAATACTGATGATCATGTAAGCGTGAAACTGACAGTTGCAGTACATCTGTTCATGTTTTAAATTCGTTTTGAATTTGGTTTTACCACACACACACACACACACACACACCGACATATATATTTATTTATTCATGCATATATATAAGAAAAGGAAAGTAATACAGAAAATTTAATTGACGATGCGTAAGAAATAAATAAGTTATCCTTATTGCAAAACATGTAATTTCAATTCTGTATTGTATTCCTCTCTTCTTACCACCGGATATCATTCCAAAAATAGACTCATATATATATATATATATATATATTGTTGTATAGTGGATCGTACCACGTGACTTCCGGTATCGCGGAAGTATAAAAGACGCCGTGCCTCTGAAGCACGGGGAAGCAGAAGCAGAAGCAGAAAGAGAAACAAAGAGACAGCTCTGAAAGGACGTCGGTCTGTAATAAGACCAACTTTGGACGTAACACCAACAGCGCGAAACTAATAATACTAGTCAGAGTGTACCACTTGAGTTAATAAATAATTAACTCATTAAATAATTTCACTGTGTATCTTTTCCTTACCACAATACAACATATCTATACAGAGAGAGAGAGAGAGAGAGAGAGAGAGAGAGAGAGAGAGAGAGAGAGAGAGAGAGAGAGAGCTGTAGTGAGTAAAATTATGATAACAATTTTGTAGAATTATATATATATATATATATATTTCTTCGAAAGTACTCACACACAGATTTATAATTTTTTGTTGATGGTATTCGGAATATTTATTTTTAAACATATTTGAAAATATGCCAAGGAATTTTCTAATTTTGAATGGAGGTATATTTATCTCAATAGGCTTAAATATTTTTGATATATCATTTAGCTTTTTCCATGTTCATTAGGGTGTCAAGTTAAATTATGCTTGACAAAACATGATATATCTTATGTATATTCTAAGATATTGTATATATATATATGTGTGTGTGTGTGTGTATTGAGAGAAAGAGAGAGAAAGAGACAGAGACAGGCGGACTGACAGACAGAAAATCTATCTCACATATGTATTCCTTAACATTTTCCTTCCAATTAATCGTTTTGTGGTGTTGTCAGAGGCGATTGCCGTGTTGATGAGAGTGATGACCTGCCCGTCTCCTGGGCGAGGGAAAATATTAAAGTACAACTTGCCTCAAATGTCAGACCTTCCGTTATTCACTATCTTTTATTCATTCAGATACAGAGGCCATGGACAAAAGTGAAATTTAGTGGCAGTCACTGGATATTCGGTTAAAGACTCGTGGGTCTTACTCCAGTTCCCAGCCAGAAAGTCCCAACTTGAAAAATCGAGATTCTTTTATGAAGGTTTTCAGAAAAACGAATTCCAACTTACGTCTGTGTGGGTAATACACTTGATCCATTGTTGCAACTATTTGCGTGAATGATGGAGTTTTGATTATTTGAACAATCTTATGTTAATTTTGTTTTTCACACAAGGATATTGAATAGAGCTAGTAAATTATCATCTCGAATTTTACTGCATTTAGTCTTCCGGTCCAACTTTTAACTTTGTTAACTCGTCTGTCTTCAGGCTACTGGCTTTTTTTTACTTACCTATTAACACATCAAGAAGATCTGGATAAATACTTGTACTTGACTTGAGAGCTGAAAAACAACAGAACAGAAAGGTGACAGTAAGACCAATAATAGAGGGAGTTCTCGAAATAGTCCCGAAGAATTTGGAAAAGAGATTGAAGTGAAAATCCGGGGAGGAATTGAAAGAGTCAAGACCACAGTACTGATTAGTTAAAATGCTTGGAAGAGTCTGAGAGAATTGAGGAGACTTGGACTTCATAAAGAACCGCCTTTTAATTATATACTAATTTAAAGATCAAGGTTTTTCCAGGAATTTGTCTTAGGAAGACGAATTACAAGATCCATAATTTTCCCTCAAGATTGGGTTATTCCATAGTAGTTTATTTGGATAGATTGGAAAAACGATGCCATTTATTTTAATTGTTTAAAGTATATTTTGAAACGCCAGCTATTAAATAAAAACGTTTTGCGTCTTATGGGTTATTAGTTTATTTACTGCTAAATAAAAATATCCAAGGTGCAGATCTTCTAAGAGTGTTAATTCCATGATTTTGTTATTTAAGAAAACAAAGTGTAAAATAACAAACAGCAATATCTTCAAATAAATAACAAAATTGAAATAAAACTAACCAAATAAGTTCAATAGTTTAAAGATAATTTCTGACTATGGGTGGCGTAAGGATGTTTGAATAGGAAAAAAGAATCGCTCAGACGAAAGTAAATTCTGGTCGATGTTGTTTGGGTTTCTTTTTGTGCTATCAATCTAATTTATCGTCAGCAGTGGGTAATTAGTGGCGTAGACTACACACTCAAGCCAGCATCGGGCGAACGGTCTAGTAGTGGACCATATTGTCAAAGTAAGGGTCATTACTTCATAAGTTTGACAGATTTCGGAGAAAACATGGACCGCGTATAATTACTTAACTGGGTTTCGTGTTAGTTGATTTGCTTATGAGACTATTTTGTGAAAAAATGTATTCATTTCTTGGTTGGAGAATTCTTTGCAAGTTTTCATACTAATAGTAGCAGATGAACTTCACTGAACTATGAATGACAGCTAGTCTCGTCAGTTACCCTGGATTCTCCTCCGTATTCCAACTGATCTCAAGGGTGCTCTGGTTTGGACGGTCTCGATATTCCTCCGGATCTTCAACTCTTCCAATTGAATATATATATATATATATAGTCATCCACAGACAGATCTGTTTCATTCTATCAGAACTCATCAGTGTGACTAGACATACTAGCTTCCCGTAGCTGGGATCGAAACCCGGTTGACTCAAACGCCATAACATATATATATACATATATACGTTGTAGGCATGTGTTATAGAAAATGACAGTCAAGGATTTAGTGTTTAGCTTTTTGTTCAACGTTTCTTTCTAAAGAACTTGCAACATCTCATTCGCCTAAAAGAAAACTTGAATAAAAAGCTTAGCACAAAATTCTAGTCTGTAATTTTCAATAAAACATGTCTACAAGAGAATCTGTTGTCTAAATAAACATTATATATATATATATATATATATATATATATATATATATATATACATATATATATAAGGGCGTAACGACAGCACAGACTCTCTCTCGCCATCCGTTCGAATCGATTATCACACTCAATGAGTTCCTTAGACAGTATCCAGAGTCTGCTCAGAGCTGATGAATGTAAGTTCTTGCTAGTTTACCAACACTAATGTATTCATATGTATGAGTCCGTGGGAGAACGTAATTTTTGAGCTCGTCCTTACTTCACCCAGCATCTCTTACTCATTTTTCTTGGATGGTTTACGATATCTACAACAGCTTTGTACGGACAGAAGATATAGTCTGGAGGATCTGCCCGAAGCGATGGAGGATTGAGATGAATGACGAGAAAGAGTTAGGAAAACCCGTGCTAGCAGTGCGACATGATGATGATGATTTACATAATTTAGGTTAGTATAGACATGAGTGTTAACGGTGCTCAGTGACTATCAGTTTCTTGCTATTAGATATGCACATCGGCCCAAGAGGTTTCCAATAAAAAAATGAATTAGAAATGAAAATAAGTAAGTAAAGTTGGCGACCTTAGTCGAGGGTGACCTGAAGGCTCCCTTTTCGATAGCTACTACACCGAGATGAAGGGGAGGGCGCTACTCCATTCCCAGGATTGCTCCGCTTTACCCTTGATCCTCACCTTAAAATGCTGGGTGCTAAACAAGACGGCATCAAGTACCATTTTTTGAGTCTTTGGTATAACTCGACCTGGGATTGAACCTCGGTCTCCCGGACCATTGGCCAACACTCTACACATTAGGCCAACAAATAAACAAAAGATCAATAATAATAATAATAATAATAATAAATAAGAAAACTAGAGAAAATGAATTAAACATAACCGTAAATATATTAACAAATCACAGAATTAATATAATATATAGTCTCGTAAATAACTATGCTGTATAAAATCGATCACCTTTCTCGGAATTCCCTACAAACTAGATCATCATTCCCATCATGCCACACACATTAATACATGAACCCCTTAATCTGATGATCGCATAGACGAGAAACTTACAGTCACTAAGCGCCGTTACCACCGTGTCAACGTTTTCCTAACAATAATTTGAGCACTTTATTTATAAATATAGTTAACTACATCATATATATATATATATATATATATATATATATATATATATATATATATATATATATATAAGAAGCGCACACATGAACTTGCCAAAACTCATATATATACACATATATACACATAGAAATATGTATATGCTCATACTCTTACACATATACAAATACATGCATACGCACATCTTTGTGCGTTTGTATTTTATGTAAAGCTACAGAAAGATATGCACAAGACTATGTCGACTTCACCGGAAATTGAAAGCAGGAAGTTGAGAAATTCCTTTACGGAAGTGAATATTACAACAAAGCGGTAAGATAGTCGGGGACGCAATCGATCAATAATACTATCAATCTTCATTCAATATTCATACACATTTTCCTGTGGAGCTGAGACACATACAGCAGTCAGACGCCCTGGCTCTACGGTTTCCTCAGAGAAAGAATCGATTCTTTAATTTGTTACAAATTATGGCGCCTGGTTCTCATAAAGCCAACTAGATACCTAATCGAGATATGGAAGGCAAACCAGATAGCAACAGCCAGATCTTAGGCCCCGCGATCCATTTTTTAAAATTAAAATAGTGCCTGCCTATCTATCTATCTATCTATCTATCTATCTATCTATCTTGTTGGCTAGTTAGGTAGCAAGCTAGATAGAGAGATATCTTACATGCTTGTAATTGATGGAATATAAGGACATTTGAAAAAAATGCCGAGTAAAAGTACATTGAACTCTGAATTGAATTAACATTAAATCTGAAAGTTGTTAAAAAGACAAGAACACACACACACACACACACACATTTTTTGTGTATATATATATATGTGTGTGTGTGTTTGTGTGTGTGTTTGTGACCGTATTTAATGTGAATTTTAATTCAAAATTCACTGTATATATATATATATATTGGTTGGTTTCTTTGTTTAATGTCATATCAACCATCCTGGGTTATTCAATGCAAAAGTCACCCTAGCCAAAGAATAGCAGTGATACTATCTAACTCAGAGCTGGGTGTACGTATGTATATGTACATATATAAATATATTTATATATATATATATATATATATATATATATATATATATATATATATATATATATATATGCCTCGGTGTATGTATATATTTCTGTGTGTGTGCGTATTTTATTTTATTTCATGCCCCCCCACATATATATATATATTATGCATGTGTGCGTGTGTGCACGTATATGAGTATGTATGTATCTATTGTGAATTCTAATTCAGTATACGTCTGTGTATGTATATACGTGTGTGTGTGTATCAGTATATATATATATATATATATATATATATATATATATATATATGTGTTTGTGTGTGTGTGTGTGTGTGTGTGTGTGTGTGTGTGTGTGTATGTCATTTTATGTGTTTTGAGTGTGTTGGTTAGAACAAAGGCAGATATATTGATTACAATATAAATGAATGCGTGTTTAAAGAGATATATCTTAAAAGTCTTCTTTCAAATCAATATTATCACTATTAATCAGTGAAAGAGATATTTATGGAACTATAGAAAATAGAAATTAGCTTTTTTTAAGATAAGATGAGACTCGTAAAAATCATGGAATATTTTTGTTGATTAAGTACAATCTGTGTTGACAATATATCTCATGCAATCGTATCTTCATTGGGACTATCATATATTACAAATCCTTTACGTAAGTCAAGTGTTGAACAAATTTTACATATTTGCTTTTCTGACGATGACGGTTTTAAAAATTTGCCTCAAAATCAAGATTTCCATACTGAAACTCGAACCTATACAAACTACCCACTAAATTTCCTAGTTAAGGAAGGAAACACAATGTCAAAATACCGAGCCAAGATATGGAAAGAACGAGATAGCTATAACCTGACCTTCGGCCTTGCGCTGTATTTTAAAAATTAAAATGATCCATATCTATATATTCATCTACATCTGAGGAAAATTCTCATGGCATGATGGTTGCATTTCTGGATGAATATAAACGAGTTCAAACTTCCGTCGTGCTATTACGTTCATTTTCGGAGTAATCTTCTTGCGAAATGTATGAACCCCTTAAACCCTCTGCTAGGGATTAAATAGTACCACAACTGTTCTTTTACTAGGATGGCTTGTATCAGATTATCTGGTTTCATCGGACATTGGCATAATGTTTAGAGTGTTCGCCAATGGTCCGGAGACCTGGATTCAATCCCAGGTCGAGTCATGGAGTGTGAACAGGTTTTTATCATCCCGGATCAAAGCAGACCAGAAAGTAATAGCAATGAAGGGATATTACAAAAGAAAGCAGATTTTAGAAGCTAGTTCCATTGTTTCGTGATCGGTGAAGCTAATTAGTCCATGCAAAAGAGGATTTGAAAATTGTTTGTATGTTTGTAGTCTTTGCCAAACAGACACAAGAAGATCAAGTATCTTTTCTTATAAAAAATGGTACTTGATGCCTCTTTGCTTAACATTCACCATTATAAGCTATGGATCAAGAGTAAAGTGGAGCAGTCCAAGGAAAGGAGCAGCGCCCTCCCCTACACCTTGGTGTAATCGCTATCAAAAAGAGAGACTTCGGGTCATCCTCGTCTACGGTCGCCAACTTTACTTATTTCTATTTCATAAGAGTCATTTGTTTTCACTAAGTTATGTAGTTTCATGTAATGAATAATAATCTTTAATATTTAAATTATAGATTCAAGTAACTATTCTAAATACAAATAATTTACAGTTATATGGTATCTGGTATTACTATAAAAATGTGTAATTCTTAAGCAGATCTTTTTGATCCATAAATTGAGTGTGAACAGGTTTTTATCACCCCGGATCAAAGCAGACCAGAAAGTAATAGCAATGAAGGGATATTACAAAAGAAAACAGATTTTAGAAGCTAGTTCCATTGTTTCGTGATCGGTGAAGCTAATTAGTCCTTGAAAAAGAGGATTTGAAAATTGTTTGTATGTTTGTAGTCTTTGCCAAACAGACACAAGAAGATCAAGTATCTTTTCTTATAAAAGTAGAGTTGAACAGAATTCTTGCATAACGAAGCGGATGATCACCTGTTTTCAGCAATGAGCTTACTGTTTTCAATTGACTTATATCAATCCACGGAGAAAGATTCTAGATTCGTTCACTACTACTACTACTACTACTACTACTACTACTACTACTACTACTTATATATATATATATATATATATATATATATATAAAACCATTTGATTTTCCGGAAATTTCTGCGTATAAGCTGACCCGTCTAAGATTTAAAAAAAATCATACAAAACTGGGGATTGACTAATACGGCATAGCTAAAATCCAAACCTTTCCCATTGGTTAACCACTCTGCGGTAAAGAATGGGATTATTGCCCTGCTGCATATGTGGTTACTCAACCCTTCCACTCGAGTAGGATATGACACTGAGTTCAACCGGCTTGAATTCAGAGTTTTCCTTTTCCTATACTTGTTGCCATACCAAGGTTAAAGAACATAGACTTCCCTGCAATTTACTCGTAGCTGGATAGAGAACAGTTGGATGCATACCTTACTCGAGAGTATTAGCGCTATATGAAATGCAAACAGCCTCGTCCAGGTTTTGAGCTCGTGTGGTCTATTTACTACGACTATATCCATTACAGGCGTCTCCGTATAAGTCGACCTTAGCTTTGTTGTAGTTTTAGAATTAAAAGGTCGACTTATACAACGCAATCTACTGTAAGCCAAATTCTTGCCTACTTGAAAAAAGTTACAAAAACAGTCAAAACACATCTGTATTTCTTTTATATTCAATTGGTAGTGTATTCTATTTTCCAGCTAGCTCCGAGTTAAGAGAGAAAAGTTCATTTATTTTTTGTTCAAATTTCGTTCTCTTTAAATTCATTAGCATGCACAGTAATGACAAAAAGTTTTCGACCATTTTCTAAAATTGTTCTCATTGCCCAGAAGTAATGAGAATTATAATAATAATGATAAATTATAATTAATTATTATGAATTATATTTATTATAATAAGTTATAATGAATAAGTAGAGTATAATTAAAACATGAAGCAAAATACTTTCCATTGCAAATTCACTGATATTATTTAATATTTAGTTCTGTAGTGATAAGTCTCAGTGATTTTGTGTTCGCAAACATTTTTTTCGGTCACTATTCTCTAAAATCATTAAAATAAGACGGACAAACCATGCAGAAAACTTCTGGAGAAGTAAGAACGAATTCATAAGCGATGTTCTCCTAGGAACCTCTTCACATGGACGTGCAAGTGTTAGACGATCAACCAGGACCTATCTATAACAGCTCTGTACAGACACAGGATGTAGGCTACTGTACCTGCCGGAAGCGATGGATGATAGAGACGATTGGCGAGAGAGAGAGAGAGAGAGAGAGAGAGAGAGAGTGGAGGAATCCCTGTTAGCATGACATGATGATGATGATGATGATGATGTCTATTGTTCTAATCTTGAAAACAAAAAGCCGGAACAGGAGGATCCTGGAAGACCAGTAGTGTCAGTTGAATAGATCATCAGTTAGCAACCATTCGAAACGTGAAGAAAGAAATAGATAATTACATAGCCCTTCAAAAATGATAGTTTTGTTCGGTTAGGTTTATTTGTTAAAAAGCATATCAAACTTTGAGGGTCATTCAATGCCAAAGCTAACCTTGTAGAAAAACAGCTGTGATACTATCTAAACCATGGCTGGGCAGATAAGAAAGTTCATTCCTTCCCCTCATATATTAGTCTGAAAGTGAATGTAATAGCGTAACTGGATTACTACGATTTCGCAGTCCACCACATTAGCCACTACACCACGAGAATTTTTTCTATCAAAAGTGAGAAATTACGAGGGTAAATCAATAAATAAGATGAATTACTTATGAAGTAGACAATAAGAAGCACTGTTTACGCAGTTCCACATTTTTTCAAAGAAATCAATAGTAATGAGCCCTTTCATGTCCCTGAAGACTGTCAGCCTGACTTTCTTTACTGACCATTGGGTCCAGACCTTTTTCTTTGCCGAATAGTGAGTGTGTTTCCACTCCACAGACTGTCATTTCGACTCAGGCTCGTAGTAGCTAATCTATGTTTAACCTATTTGTAAGCATTTTTTGACTAAAATATGTTTGTCCGTACACATCAAACATTTTTCTGTAATTTTCAAAATATCAGAAACGAAAGATTTAATGACAGACCTTTATTCAAGTGTAGAGCACTCTGATTTTGTGGAGCCTGAAAATAAATATTTTTGCACGGTCAAGATAATTTTGGCAATAAACTAATTCCAAACAATGCATAGAAGAGAAAGAAGAATAGCCTAGTCGGCTAGGAGGACTGTAGAATACACTGACTTTATCTCTGCAGACGGGTGTAAGACCCCCCACTACTCAACGAGTGTCCCGGATATATCACTAAACAATCTGATGTTGAGGTTCCATTATTGCTGGAGTTTTGGGGAATGCGGAGTGCCTTTTCATTGCTATCACTCCCAGGTTCACTCTGGTTCGGAGTGATAGCACCTGGTAGGGTCCTCTGTATGGGTTAAATAGAACCGTTTGACATTTAAACTTTAAACTTATGCGAAATTGAATTGTTAGCACTGTTTGATCATTTAACTGTGTGTAAACAAATGACTGATGTTTAATTGAATTGTTGATAATACATATCAATACTTGGAACCATTTAACTATGTGTAAAAGAATGAGAATTGTTGAATAGAATTATTAGTATAAGATAGCAATACTCGAAACTCTGTGTGCCTAAATTGAATTATTGGTGCAGCATAGCAATGCTTAGAACCATTTGACTGTATGCAAATGAATGGATAGTGTCGAATACTATAATTAGTGTTAAATAATAATACTTATAACCACTTCACTGTGTACAAACAAATGATTAATATGAAATAGAATTATTAGTTATGGATAGCGATAATTGAAAACATTTGACCGTGTAGAAACAATAGCAGTTAGCGCCCTCCCCTAAACCTACACCTACACTTCGGTGTAGTAGTTATTGAAAAAGGAGCCTTCGGGTCACTCTCGACTAAGGTCGACAACTAGTGTGCAAATATAACGTAACTGAACGGCTCATAGGAAATTGAATAAATACATAAATAAATAAATAAAGCAGACAGTTGTCACTAAATAACAAGGCCGAGTTTTGAAATCTCGTGCGCATGCACGTGCGGAAGTTGATGTTTCTACTCCCGACACGACAAGCACAAGTGAGGAGACAACTTGTGTCCTTTCGAGAGTCGACGGCGAGACGCGAGAATGTGAAGACCTCAGTAGAAAACGAGCCACGAAGATGTAAGGAGAAGAAACTTTAGCGTCTCCAAATTCTTTGGCATTCCAAAGTGGGTGTTAGACCCAATGGACAAGCATGTCAGAACC
The DNA here is from genome assembly GCA_963585895.1 of Sepioteuthis lessoniana. Taxonomy (NCBI): domain Eukaryota; kingdom Metazoa; phylum Mollusca; class Cephalopoda; order Myopsida; family Loliginidae; genus Sepioteuthis; species Sepioteuthis lessoniana. Next base: position 91,119 of record CAUZXS010006169.1, read on the forward strand.
AGGAAAAAATTCAAGGTTTGCTTAGCTTTTTCTCTCTAGGATATGTTACTTATTTTTGTCTAGTTGAATGTCGTCTCACGCTCTTATACATCTTTTCTTCCTCCCAGTGACTGCTACCAAGTAGTAAATAAACCTTGGTGAATGTTTTACAGAGTTTTGCGTTCGTCAACTTGTTACCTACTGAGGTCATAACGGGGGTCTAAAGTCTTTTCAGTACAGCTATGGTACATAAACAAATTAGCACTAACCCATTTAAAAATGAAATTACCTACAAACTTTGTATGCAAACAAATGATTTATGTTAAATTACGACTGTTATATAGTAAAACTTGAAACTAATTAACTCAGTGCCAAAAGAAATGCGCTTTGGCTCGTTTAAAAATGGCATCTACAAAAATGTGTTTACAAATCATATATATTTAATATATATGTATAAAAAGGATTTCGCATGAAATAACCTACAATAGTTGATATGCTATAAAACCAAACCAAACCAAATCAATAAGAAAAAGAAGTTGTCATCTGGTGGATATTGCAATCCCAGCAGACTACTGAGTGAAAATGAAAGAAAGCGTAATGATAGATAAATACTTGAACCTTTCATGAGAGTTACGGTGATAAAAATTGTAATTTATCTGCTTAGAATGGTCCCCAAAGGCTTGGAAAAAAGTCTAGAAGAATAGGAAATTAGAGAACGGATCAAGACCATACAGACCACAGCATTCTTAAGATCGGCGTGAATATTCAGAAGAGTTTTGGAAACCGGAAGAAACTTGTTGTTACTTAGACTTCAGTGAAAACTCCCAACGAATAAAATAATAATCTATCTATCTATCTATCTCGATAATTTAGTCGAGTCAGAGATTGTCTTTAAATGTGTACATAAAATAGGTTTTAGTATAAAAGTTCTGTAAATAAAGAAAATATTTTTGACACATTCTAACAAAACTTCTGGAAATAACCGAAAAATGGCGATTGTCTTTACAGGTACACCAAAATGAATATAATAGTCAATAAATCTGAAAACCTAAAGTACAGTCCTAGTTGTACCATATTCACAATTAACGCTGTGTGCGAAATGGACATATAATGTTCATTACTATAGAATATATAAAGAACATAGGAATCTCGGAATTCGAAAACACGTAACGACTTCTTGTTCAGGTACGAAACCTTTTTATTAACTTTGAGTTAAAGGTTTCGACGTAAGGAGGAGAGAAACAATCTTCTATGCTGTCTTATTCATTTGGACCCCATCTCGTGCGGCCCCTTTGGGCGCAAGTTCGCCTCGCGTCTGCGAGCTCCAAAAGTCGATCCTTCTCGTTTGCCGTCTAGTATACGACTCATATTTTCTTCAAATTCTCACACAAACCTCCGCATGCTTCCGGTGCGTGACGTCACCCGCACCTTGTCACCCAGTATCGTCTCGGACTATTATGACATCTGAGTGACACCTCCATCCTCCCGCGCGCACCCACGTTAACACCTGCTTTAATGTTGTACCTAACTAACCCATGTGCTGAGCCGAAAGGTTCTCAGGCTAACTAAACTCAAAGGCATTAACCGAAATCCCTCGGCTATTTTATAACACTAGTCAGCTGGGGCTGGAGAACATACTGATTGCACCGCTCCACTAATGACTGTCTTGGATATGAAACTAAACCATCTGATGGTGAGGCTTCAGTTCTGCAGTTTAGGAGAATATGGAATACTCCTTTACAGCCATTACTTCCAGGTCTACTCTGATCCAGAGTGGTAGTACCTGTTAGGGCTTTATCTATTGGTCTACTTGAACTATTTAATCTTTTAATATACTTAAAACTATCTAATTGTATGTAAACAAATGACTGATGTTAAAATGAATCGGTATTACATTGTAATACATGAAATCTTTTAACTGTGTGCAAACAAATAAATAATATTAAATAGAATTATTAGTGCTTGATAGCAATACTTGAAACCATTTAACTGTGTGCAGGCAAATGAGCTCTGGCTCGTTAAAAATGTTACAAACTATTCGCTTACAAATCATATATCTAATATATGTATAAAAAAGGGTTGATATACAATAAAAAGCAAGCAACCAACCAACATTTTCTGAAAATATTCATCATCTGAGACGCGGACAAGCATTTGAACCTGGTGAAATAAATCTGATCTTTCGTTTACCTAGAAAGCTAATAAGCTTCAACGTAAAATAACAAAACTATATAATGGCAATTTAACGTCTTTATAAGATGAGCCACATAATCATTGTTCTCAGAGAGAAAATGCTAAAAGCTTATATATATATATATATATATATATATATATATATATATATATATATATACAAGGAATTATGTAACTCTACAATATTTTTAGTAACGAATCAAATTCGTTTTAATTACAAGTCGAGTCTTGCCAAATGGATTAAAAGCATAAAAGCGGGAAAATGTCATATTTTTGTTGGCCTCTCCAAGATCTGAGTAACCAATATAAGCCCAACCTGGTTAACAGATACGTGCGTACTATATAAAGATGCGCAAGCCATTAAATCAAGCGTTCTACTAGGAAGAACAGCAAACAAATTCCTGAGAGCCAATTTCATGGCATTATTCCAAGGACGCATAGCTTCTATTAGTTTCTTTTTGGTTATTGGCACTGAAAGGTGCATTTAAGCAAACAGTAGGCTAATTTTGGGAAAAAAATGATGTTTATAATTTTTTTGTGTTCGAAGGGATATAGTAGTGAGGGGTAAGTATTTTTAGTTTCTTTGTTTTATGGCATATCAATATTCATGGGTTATTTAATGCCGAAACCATCCTTGGAGAAGAACAGCAGTGATACTATTTAGCCCATAGTTAGGTCGTTCAAACGTTTCTCGAAAGTGAATGTAATAGCGTGATGGGAATTCGAAGCCGTTTATTTCGTTTCCGCAGCTCAGCATTTCAGCCATTACGCCAGTGGGACGAATATGATCAAAGAGAATTATTTTATGACAAGCATTCTTTTTTGTTTTTAAATGACTTGACGTGAAGTCGTGTAAGAAAGAAAATTTATTCGTCCAATGATAATTTGTCTCGACCGAATTTTCTCTCCATAAAATCAATAATTCTAATTGAAACACACACACACACACACACACACACACACACACATATATATATATATATATATATATATAATGTAAAATCAAGTGTTTGAACCACTGTCAGTCGTTGAAAAAATGAAAAGCCGTAATGACTTTCTGTAAAAAGCGCTCAATATGGAATGAACATAACAGAATTTTAAAAATTCGCTGACTTGTCTCTCACAACAGAGAGTTTCACGTTGATACCAGCATAAAATAGTCGAAAGGTAAATAGTGAAACACAAATTTGTGGATTTTTTAATATTGTTTTTAATATAAATACTTCTGTCGCTTTATTTCCGCCGTTCATTTTCTGAGGCTGTGGGAGTTAGTGCCAAATAGATGATAAATAAAAAGTGTTGGGTGCTTTCCTCACTCTTCCCTTATCTTTGAATCGTTTTCCATTCACGCAAACCTTTTTCTTCTCGTACCTCAGCCACCAAAAGAAAGTAACTAATTGAGCAACTTTTCAAAGCTCATTGCGACTAAATTTAAAATTTTGAATATAGATAAATGCATCTTTTCGGGCAATTTTAAAAATAAGTTGTGCTAACTTTGGTTACTAATGAGAAAAATGTTAATGGTTGATTATGCATGCATTTAGACTGTGATAATATTTTCCTTTAAAGATACAAAGATTGTCAGTCAATACATATGTGGCAATATGAGATCTCGGCTCGTGGATCTTAGAAAATTAATGAAATTTAAGTAAGTACCCGTGACTAAAAGTAGTCAAAGGTTGTTTTACCGAAAATCAAATATATTATTTTAAAACAGTACTGGAAAAATATCACTGAGAATTGCAATGAAAATAAATGTCAAACAGCGTTATCATGCCGACTGTTTGTGGTCCAGGAAATGGACTTGAATAATAGAGATATTTTGATTATCTCGTTGGAGGAGTCATATGTAAAAATCTTACATAAGAAAAAGTAAATTTGGAGGTGTGTAATATTCGTTTCGGCTGACGTCATTACCAAGGGGAACAGGGACAATCCCCTTGAACGATCACGTGAAGGGTTTTCGTCAGTTAGGATATACCGTTGGGTATCCGAAAAATGGGCCGAGCTCCTTGGAGTTCCCCATATAATCAGGGACAAAATGAAGATTATAGATTTGAGTTCGCCAGTCGCTTGCAGTTCCGGTTCGAGTTGTAGTTGAGATCAACGAGAAGTGTGTGTGTGTGCGCGCGCGCGTGTGTGTGTGTGAGAGAGAGAAAGAGAGAGAGAGAGAGAGAAAGAGAGGGGAATATAGAGAAGGAGAGAGAGAGTGTGTGTGTGTGTGTGTGTTTATGTGAGAGAGAGAGACAGACGGAACATGAGTCTGTGTGTTTGTGTGTGCACTTGCACTTGCGCGCGAGTGAGCGAGAGAGAGAGAGAGAGAGAGAGAGAGAGAGAGAGAGAGAGAGAGCGTGTGTGTGTATGTTTCTAATTTTTCTTATTTTTATCAATATGCGTTTTGTTTTCTCCCTATATTGAACTTAAAAAGTTCAACCGACAGGTTAATTCATTGTACTGAAAAAAAAGTTCATTTTTTTTTGTTAAGCCAAATAGAAATTGCAGAAATTAGAACGAAGAGAAAAAAAATCTCTCACTTTTCCAATTAAAATGAACTTTAAACATTTCTCATCTGAATTTAACGAAAGTGTCTATTCTAGTCCGGGTACGTTCGTTTCCCTAAATCCTTCCACGAATTTTCTTGCAATTATTTTGAAATTTTTTCCTTCCTTTCTCTCTTTTCTTCCTTCTGATTTTTCTTAATTTCTTTTTATCTTCTCAGAAACTCATTAACGCTATCAATCTATTTCAAACGTCTGTAAACTGTGTGGCATATTTCAGCTATTGATTTGTTTTTAAAATAGGTTCTTAGACTGGCTCAAAAAGGTGAGAGTAGAAATGCTAATGCCGGAAACATTAGAAACATGAGTAGCAACATTTCACAGCAGATCACTTAGATCCCCATGTCAAGATTTCAAAGGGGTGTAACAACTTTTTACTGTTATTTATGTCAGGTAATCACGGGGACGACTTTGCTTAACTTCTCATTCTCCTACTCCTTTCCAGTCAACTAACAAGTAATAGCGAGAACGTTCTCACGGATGGACAATTTGACCTTTTTGATCAATTTTAAGGTGAAATATTCCAAGCGCTCCTTGTGGTGAATGGAATTCACATGAAAAACAAAAAGAAGTATATATATATCTATATATACTTATAAGAAAGAGAATTATATATATATATATATACTTATAAGAAAGAGAAACTACTGTTCTTCTCGAAGGATGGATTATGGCTTTCTTTTATACATTTACGGTATAAGGATATATTCTACGAATATGTGTATATAAACTTAGGTTACAATTAATTTTACAGACATTAATGCCATTTATACATATTTATGAGTGAAAAAGTAATCGTACAGTATAAAAAATAAAGTATTATCTTCATTTAATACTTTGTAGAATACCCTTTATTCACTTCAACATCCACTAATCTCTTCCTGTAGTTCTCAATTAATTTCTTGCAATAATTAGTAGGTATTTTGTACCATTCTTTCTGACATATTTTCTTCAGATTATTGATCTTTGATGGTGTTCTTTTTCGGATTTGAATTTTCAAAAATCGCCACAAGATCCCAATTGGATTCAAATCCGGGGACTGACTTGGCCATTGCAAAACATTAACATTATTTTCAGTCAACCACGTCTTCGTAAATTTAGCTGTATGCTTGGGATCATTATTCTGCTGGAAAATGTAATCAGAAGGTAGCTAAAGACTCTCAACAGAAGACATCAAATTTTCTTGTAAGATCTGTTTATACTTTTGGACATTCATTTTACCGTCTATTACTGACATTTTGCCCATACCTTTCGCTGAAAAACATACCGACATCATTATACTGCCACCGCTAAATTTGACAGTTGGTACTGTGTTCTTTGGTGAGTAGGCTTCGCCATCTTTCCTCCTCACATGATTTCGATAATTATGACCAAACGACTCAATTTTAGTTTCATCTGTACATAATACCCTTTCTCAAAACGAATTTTCCTTTTCCTTGTGCTGTCTTACAAATTTCAACCTTCATCTCTATATCGTTTCAACAGGAGAGGAGTTTTCTTTGGTCTACGTGACTTTAGACCATTCCTCGGCATTTCATTACTTATTGTTCGTTTGGTTATACTACATGCTGATGAAATCAAATCTTCCTGCAGCTCTTCATGCATAATCATTGGATTTTGGTTTATCAGGTGTTATAATGTTCTTGAAAATCTAGGAGAAATCTTCCTTGTAGTGCCTGTTCTTTTGTTTTCAACTGTGTTACGTCTTTTAAACCTTGCAATGAATGAACTTAACGTAGTAAAAGGAATATTAAGGTTGATTGAGATATTTCTATAACTTTCTCCATCTTTCCAAAGCTTAACAATCAGTCCTTTTTGTAAATTATTAAATTCTTTACCTCTTATCATGATCAGAACCATCTCGTAAGAGAAACAATTGCAGAAAGTTCCGGTTAGGATTTTAAGACTAACTATAGTTACTGATAACATTATTGGAACATCCTAGAAGACTAACGATGGGTACTGATAGCATTATTGGAACATTCTAGAAGGCTAACTACTGGTACTGATAACATTATTGGAACAATCTAGAAAGATATTGCAGTAATGTTGTACAGTATGATTACTTTTTTCACTCATGAAAATTAATAAATGGCATTAATTTCTCTAAAATTAATTGCAACCTAAGTTTATATACACATATTAGTAGAATATATCTTTATATAGTAAATCTATATAAAAATTTTGCTCAGGCTATATTTGAAAGATGAAAAATAAAAATTTTCATGTGTACGAATATTTATTTCACCCCACTGTATATATACTTATAAGAAAGGGAAGTATATATATATATATATATATATATACGTGTGTGTGTGTGTGTGTGTGTGTCTATGTGTGTAGTTGGGTTGCAGTTTTTCATTTAAGCATGTTTAATTAAATTGTATAAACACATTTTATCGATATAATTTTATTAAGATCCTTTCAAGTTACTTTATACGTGCCTTGATTTTTGTTTGGAATTGTTAGATGAATTTACTAAAATTGTCCCGAGCGCTTAAAAAACACCCTTTACACATGCCAACGATCCCTGGGCTATGAAAGTTCCGAAAGCACTCGGGATAATTTTGGTAAATTCATCAACCAATTCCAACCTAAAACCAAGATACTTGAAAACAGGAAACTTGAAAGGACCTTAAAATTATGTAGACGAAATGTGTATTTATTATTTAATCAAACATATATATATATATATATATATTGTTACGCCGCCATGTGCCCAGCGGGCTTGCATGGTGGTGTTCGTTCCCACCAATTCCACCAGTTAACGCAGGGCACAGATGTTGGCTGTGGTCTGCCGAACGCTATTTAGTGTTACAGATATAACCAACTCCCAAGTGGAACCACATTTTAAAGCCATAAGGGCGAGTTATAGGTGAATCATTAAACGTCTGTTGTTTTTTTGGGGGGGGGCGGTTTCCTCCTCAGTACCCATCATGGTCGCAGGTCTGCCTCTCTGCCGACGCATATATAGCTGATAGGGAATGAGGTTCTCCCATGCGCATATTACCTTGTAATGATAGAGAGGGGTGAACAGAGTTCTATTTCAAACAATTAAGTTTAGCATAAGTACGCCGTTTAAATGTAAAAACAGTTCTATTTCAAGAAATTCAATTTAACATAAGTACACAGTTTAGTTCTATTTGACCCATTGAGAGGACTCTATCAAGTGCTACCCCTCCGGGCCTAAGTGGAGCTGAAAGCAATGGAAATGAAGGGGTTTTCGACATTCCTCAAAGCTCCGGTATTACTGAAACATCACTATCAGATTGTTTAGTGTCATGTTCAGGACACTCATTGGAGGGTCTTAATCCTCTGCAGAGAAGCAGTCGGTGTATTCTACAGCCCCAGCCGACTAGGCAAACTGATACATTTAAATCAATAGGCTAATGCACGTGGCTTTCATCAGCCCCCCCAGCCACCCAGATTCTATATATCTATTATTTGATTCTCATCAAGATTCTGAACCTTCTCCTGTTATATTGTTACATAATTACGGAATGATTTTTTATATTAATCCTTTTGCGTTAATTATATTTTATCTTTCAGTTTGGTTGGGCTTTGAACTATTCGGCTCTTAGTTCAGGTGCATAGCATTGGGTACAGTTTACACTCGCGCGCAAATGATATGACAATCATAATTGTCAAGATAAACCCCAGATAGGGAAATGGGGCTGGAGTATGAATGACGTCATGCCCTGAAGAGATGGGCTGAGAATTTGCGGATTTTGAAAAACATGGCAGTTGGGAGTTGACTGTGAACTATGTAGGCAGACAGTTGGGTTGTCTGCCTCAATGGCAGACAGTTGATGTTGGGGTCCGATCATGATGGTAAGAAGTTGGGTCCGACAATGATGTTGAGAAGTTGGGGTCCGACTATGATTGAGAAATTGAGATTGGACCACGAGATGTGCCGAGCGTTTGGGTGTTGTTAGCCTCGTATGATTACGAAAGACTTTTAAGAATTGTCTCTATCCTCGTGTCGAAAAACCGAAGTCAGAAATTGATAAAACATTCGTACCTGAACATGGAGTCGCTTGTGTATTTCTATTACGGCTATATAACAATATCAGAATGTTTTTTTTTATCTTTAGATATTTTTCTTTTTAGTTTTTTTTGAATTTTTGGTTTCTAGATTTCCTCCTTATATTATTCTCTGCATTTGCATGGGATGTTGTATATGCATAATATTTTCATCCCCTTCTCTCGTGGGGATCGGAGTCTTGTTACGAATAGCGGTTGGGCTACTGAATTATTCTAATAAATCATTTGAACGTTTCTAGTTCTTTTTCCTTTTTTGCACATATATTTATATTATCGATATACATGCGGTAGTTTATATTTTCCGGTGACTTTGTAAATTTGTAGCCTCCAGTGTATTGTATATAATCTAGTGTCATCATTGCTATAACAAATAGTAGTAACATATGCGAGTCTCATTAGAAGATACCTCTTTAGATTTTAACTTCTGAACAGATACGAGGATCATTAAATAAGTTTCCAGACTATTTTCGTATGGGCATTTTTATTGATAGTACACACATGAAACTCTTGTCCCCTTCGAAGAAATCTCCTCCGGCTGCAATGCACTTGTTTTACCGTTCCAACAACTTCTGGAAGGTCCCATGGAAGTCCTCTTGTGTGAACATGTCAATGACCTTCGTCACAGCCTCTTTCATCTCCTCAATTGTCTCATAACGACAGCCTCTGAGCTTAGGGAATACACAAAAGTCACAGGGAGCAAGGTCTGGACTATAGGGAGGCTGAGGAACTATCTTGATGCCTATCTTAGTCAAATAGTCAGTGACAAGGATGGAGTTGTGGACTGGTGGATTGTCTTAGTGGAAATGCCACTGATCCGATTTGAAGAGTGCTGGCCTCTTCCGACGGAATCTCTTCCTGAACTCCCTTAAAACCTCAACATAGTAACCCTAACCATAAACCTTTGGCCAATCAACTCAGGTGTTCTGACTTCCTTACTCCTCCCTCGCTTCTCATCACCCCTCAGAGACTCCGTGCTTTCTTTGAATCTCTTATGCCACTCTAAAACTGATGCTCGATTCATGCGAGATGGTCCAGAAGCAGTCTGAAGCTTTCCATACGTTTCTGTGGTATTTTTTCCAAGTTTAAAACAGAATTTTATTGCCTATCATCCTGACGTCCAGATTGCATTTATGAAATTCACCATCTGTGACAATTAGGCTTTGTAGGGTGTATTCCAATTGCTGCTGTAGCTATTCATTTGAATCTGAAATCATAAAAAAATTGGTCAGTCACCTCATAAGATGTACAGCAATAACTTACTGAATTTTCAAGAGTCTACGACAATTTTAAATGCGTATACAAAAAGGTCTGGAAACTTATTGAAGGCACCACGTATTCTATAATCCAAGTTTGTCGGATATTACTATCATTGTTACTCCTTTGGGAGTTTTTCATACCAGCGCTTGCGGTGTGACATAACGGTACTAAATAGAGATTTGTACCTCTACAACCCCGTTGTGACCCTGTCGTGGTAAATGTTTACGAACACAAGAAACTCTGTTTGACTACACAAAGGTTTATTTACAACAACAACTTGAAGGTGGTCGGTGGGAGAATAAAAGAGAGAATGGAAACTGAGACGACCGCATCAATTAGACGAAGAGAAGCAACATATCTTGGTGAGAAAAAGAGAGCAGATACAGATTTTGAATTTTTTTCCTGATTTTCTGTTGTATTTTTAACAGACTTCTCCGCTGGGTCACATCTTGTCTAAGGTCCCCTTGAGAGCGCACACCCCAAAAATGGGGTTCGTAAACTTTCGCCTCCTGACATCTTCGCGGCTCGTGTTCAACTATATATCTTTACCGCATCACATCTCGTCGTTGACACCCCTCAAAAACATGAGTCGTCCCTTCACTTCCGCCTGTCGTGTTGGGGTTAGAAGCATCTGCTTCCGCCGATTCCACACATGCGTACAAGAATTTTCGGGACTTCTAGTTTTCCCTAGTCATTTTTAATTAAAACAAGAGTCTTGGCCTGGCCATTCGGAGAGTGTCTGCCTTTTAATTCATTTATAAATTGTTTTTACAATTTCCTCTGAGCTGTTCAATTACATTACAAGCAGATGGTTTTCCACTTGAGTTTAAGTGACAGCGAGTCTACTCAAGTTTTTAGGACCCTTCTAAGTTTTCTGGCTGATCGTAATAATGCTGTAGTCTGGATGGTCTCCTCTAATTTCCAAGTCTTCCAGTCCCTATACCAATCCTTTTTCGGATTGTACTGACCGCACCAATTACGATTGGTATCACCGTCACTTTTATGCATCGTCATTATTTTTCTTGTTCTCTGGTCTATTTGTTCTTCTCTGGTCTATTTTAAGAATGGTCCCGAGTATATTAAAAGGGGGACAAGCCAGGTGTTTATCCCTTTTATGAAGTTCCTGCAGTATAGTTTGGTTTCGAGTAATTTCATCGATTATCATTATCACTCATTGTGAGTTTTTCACATCCGCATTAACTGATGGACTTTCACTAGAGTCTGTGAGACAGCCAGTCTCCTCATTTCCAGGACTCTTCTCAGTATTTTGACCGATCTCATTGTTGCTGTAGTTTTAATTGTCCCGGCTCGTCCTCCGATTTTCAGTTCTTCCATTTCCTCTATCAAGCCTATGCGGAACGTTATGGGCGCACCAGTTATAATTGGTATCACCATCACTTTCCTGTTCCCTTACATTTTTTTTAGTTTTCTGGCAAGGTCCAAGTAATTGTCCTTCCTCTTACTCGTCCTCCCCTTTCTTCTTCTTCTTCTTCTTCTTCTTCTTCTTCTTCTTCTTCTTCTTCTTCTTCTTCTTCTTCTTCTTCTTCTTCTTCTTATTATTATTATTATTATTATTATTACTTTACTCTTTTGAGAGTTTTCACACCAACGGTCGCTGATTGTTTTTCACAAGAGTTTGCTTGCCATCAAGTCTCCCTAAGTCTTCAGGACTCTTCTCAGTATTCTGATCGATCTTGAGTATACTGTCGTTCAGTCCCTGTACCAATACTTTGTAGATTGTTCCAAGTTCACCAAATACAATTGGTATCACCGTTACTTTCATGCTCTATAGTTTTTTCAGTGTTCTTGTAAGGTCTACGTACTTACCTCTCTTTTCACTTTCTTTCAGTTTTACCATGTGGTTAACCGGAAAGGCAAATCCACTTTTCGGCATGTTCTCCTTTTTTAAGTTGACTATAACTACGTCTGGTAGTCTGGCTGAGATTATGTGATCCGTTTGTATCTCAAAATCTCAGAGAATTTAGTGCGTCTCATTTTCTAGAGAGGATTCTGGGTTGTCCATATACCATTTATTTGTATGGTCAAATTTAAACTTCTTGCACAATTCCCAATGGACCACCTTCCCCACTCAGTCATGTCTCATCTTACACTCTCTTTTTGCTAATTTATTGCACTCGCTTATTATGTTATTGATCATTTCGTCTCTATCACTATACGTCTGCTTGTTCTATTCCTTGCAAATTTTCACAACAATCTTAGTTGGTGGTCTTTCACTAGAGTGTGTGAGTCCTCTCAAGTCACCAGGACTTTTTTTAAGTATCTTAACCGATTTTAGCAGTACTGTGATCTGGATGGTTTCAATTATTTCCTTAATTTCAAGTTCATCGAATCTATTTTCCATGTTCTTAGGGACTATTCCAACTACTATTAGGTCATGTTCCAAAGCCTTTTCAGCTCCTGTTAATACTGTCCTTTTATTTCTTTAAAATGACTTTATAGTTTTTTAATTAACCGGTAATTGTATTAATTTTAATGTAATATATATATATATATATATATATATATATATATTATCCAACGCCAAGTCAGCCGATGGTGGGAACGATTCTATTTTAGGATTTTCTTTCTTCAATATCCATGTAATTCAAAATCCAAAAGAGAACTCCATGTAAAATGATAATGAATTAAAATACAGAGCAAATAATTACATATAAAAGAAAAACCTTTAAAAATTTCTAATATTTTTTGTAACAATATATATATATATATAAGCTCTAAAAAATCGGGAATCGAGCAGACATTAGCCTCTAACGCCAGTAGGCTGAAGCAACAGTATTGTTAAACATAAACATGTATGTAAAACAATACGCTAAGTATTACGTAATATTTTGCGTTAACGAATACATAAATGTATACAGATACACAAATAGCTTGAGACGAACGGAAACAAACACACCTGACGTTTTATTCACACGTATGCTACACTGAAAACGAAACATAAATAGATAATTATTCGGCTTAATATAAGTACAAATACATTTGCTAAATTAGACGTTCGTACTCATGCACACAACGAAATAGTAGATTTATTCCGCTGCGTTGTGCGCACAAGGGAGATCACTCCCACGCGCTGTACTCAAGCCGATATGAACGTGTCTTATCTGTGTAACTTCCGGTGCAGACTACTTTTATTTCAAGACGAATTACACATTTTAACAGATTTGCTTTTTTTTCATCCTATTCACTATTTCATCTTTACTCTTGCCAAACATGCAACTTAAGGGTTCATTTTACATAACACGTGTGCATGTATTTACGTGTGTGTGCATGTGCGTGTGCGCACACTCATGAGCACGGTTAAACAAATAAAAAACTGATAAGTGTGGATGTAGAGACTCAGTTGAACATCAATAATTCCTGAGATTAATTTGTATATATGCGTGCATTATTTTTCTAAAAACTAACTTTTAGCGTAAAGAAAGTATTTTGAAATAACCATAAATTTATTGGTAACTACTAATGACCTGCTTGTTTTTTAAGCTTATGTAATGCTCTACATATAATATCTTTCAATGATCTTTGCTTTTCCGAAAGTTTTTGAAGCTTATGCATATTGAATAATAGATTGGCTTACTCTTTTATTTGGCACATCGTGTTGATAAGTTAAAAAAGATTCTAACTGCTGGATCAACTCAGCGTGAGTGATAGTTAAAGGTCAGTTAAAAGCTGGGTTTTCATTGGTCGATTTAGGTGAGTAGAATTAAAAAAGTTTGAAATTAAATTGAAACTCAAGTTTGCTGAGGGACTATGGAGTAGGCCGCTGTCTAAATACCATCTCTGGTTTCAAGAACCAGGTAATGTATGAATGAAAAAAGTCGTTGTTATTTATCCCCATGAAACAGCATGGGGTCACGACAAAAGACGACATGACGAAAAGAAAGATGGCGTTGAGAGAGGAACACAAAGATAGCAATCATACAAAGAAAAGACTAAATAACATGTAACATTCAACATTTGACAATGCCTCTTTCATCTCCTCAATTGTCTCATAACGACAGCCTCTGAGCTTAGGGAATAACAAAAAGTCACGGGGAACAAGGTCTGGACTATATGGAGGGTGAGAAACTATCTTGGTCAAATAGTCTGTGACAAGGATGGAGTTTTGGACTGGTGGAAATGCCACTAACCCGATTTGAAGAGTGCCAGCCTCTCCCGACGGAATCTCTTCCTGAACTCCCTTAAAACCTCAACATATGAACCCCAACCCTAACCCTTTGGCCAATCAACTCTGGTATATTGACTTTCTTACTCCCCCCACACCTCATCATCCATCACAGACTCCGTGTCTTCTTTGAATCTCTTATGCCACTCAAAATCTGATGCTCGATTCACGCAAGATGGTCCAGAAGCAGTCTGAAGCTTTCCATACGTTTCTGTGGTATTTTTTCCAAGTTTAAAACAGAATTTTATTGCATATCGTACTTCTAAAGTGTTCTGACGTCCAGATTGCATTTATGAAATTCACCATCTGTGACAATTAGGCTTTAGTAGTCTGTATTCCAATTCCTGCTGTAGCTGTTCATTTGAACCTGAAATAAAAATTGGTCAGTCATCTCATAAGATGTATAGCAATAGTATACTGAATTTTCAAGAGTCTATGACAATTTTCAATGCCAGTACAAAAAAGTCAGGAAACTTATTGAATGCACGACGTAGCCATCGATGTAAGTGTTTATTAATAATCTTAGACTAGGTTTACAAACGGACCTTAGACTGTTGTTTATTAAGTGGCCAATAATGTATGTGTTATTTACTAAGGTGAGATTAGGTGAATACACAGGCCTTAGACTGCTTTTAGGTTTGGTTTGGTTTCTTTTTTTAATGGCATATCAACCTTTGTAGGTTATTTAATGCCAAAGCTATTCTCCAAGAAGAACAGTAGTGGTACTATTTGACCCATAGATTGGAGGATAAGGTAGTTCATATCTTTCCCAAGGGTATTTGCTTGTCGGCAGTCCACCCCTTTAATTATTACACCACGAGGATACCCCCTAGACTGCATTTATTAAGTGGCCAATGATGTATGTGCTAATTACTAAGCTTAGATTAGGCGAATACAGTGGGCTTATACTGCTTTTATTATGTGGCCAATAATGGTGTTTTTTAAGTGGCCCACGATGTAAGTGTTGATTGATAAGCTTAGATTAGGTTTACACACATGCCTTAGACTGCTGTTTATTACGTGGTCGATGAAGTAAGTGTTATTTACTAATCTTAAAGTAGGTTTACCCACAGGCCTTAGACTGCTGTTTATTTCCTGGTCAATGAAGTAAGTGTTATTTACTAATCTTAGAGTAGGTTTACCCACAGGCCTTAGACTGCTGTTTATTACGTGGTCGATGAAGTAAGTGTTATTTACTAAACTTAGTGTAGGTTTACCCACAGGCCTTAGACTGCTGTTTATTACCTGGTCGATGATGTATGTGTTATTTATTAATCTTAGATTAGGTTTATACACTGGCCTAAGACTGCTCTTTATTAAGTGGCCAACGATGCATGTGTTTTTTGCTAGTGATGTTGACCCTTTATCTTAGAAGACATTGAAATTTTCCCTAAGGATTAGTTACACTGATTTCAATGAGTCTACTCTCTGTTGCATCGCTTGTTCTTGACAAAAGCTGCTGGAAACAAAGATGTTATGGAATGACAACGAGTCCATAGAAAAGGAAAAAGTCAAACACCTAGTCTAAGAAATAATACTACCCACTTTATTAGTGTATTTCGGACTCAAATCTGGAAGATGTGGAGTGGTATTTATGAATCTGTAAAGGAATTGATAGTGCTTTCGTAAATCTCGTTAGCCCCGAAATTTAGCTCGTTACTTGTCCACTGCCTGTTACAAACTGACTCACTGACCCTTCAAAATACCCAATTCTTGTGTGAACATTTCTCGCGCTTACCGTGATATTTGTCGTGATAAACTTTTTGTTGACAGTCACCATGTTTTACAGGGGGTGGGAATACTGCTATTAAATTACAAGTCTAATCATCGAGGATCAGTCTCTTGCAGTTTCTGCTGCGGAAAAGTGTCCGTGTGTAATGAGAAATTCAGTTGTTAAGGTAGCATGAGATATATATATATATATATATATATATATATATATATATATTTCTCGGATAAATGAGTAAATGGTAGAAGAAAACACGTATCAAAAATTAATAAATTTCATTTCTTTAAAGTGAGTGAAAAGTTTGTTGAAAAATAGAAGTTACAAAATCTTTTCTTGTAAGGAAAGATAACATTAATGAGATCGTAGCCTCCATGTCAACGCAGACAACACGGAATACGTCAAAGAGGTGACATCTCCACACTAAACAGTAGTTCTCTGAGACTAGTTGACAAATTCACCTATCTAGGAAACAGTGTCTCATCAACCGAGACATGCATCAACACACGACTAGCAAAGGCATGGACAGCTATCGATAGACTATAGATCATATGGAAGTAATACCTGACCGACAAAACAAAACGCAGTTTTTTCCAAGCAGCTGTCGTGTCAACACTGCTGTATGGATGCACTACATGGACGCTAACAAAACTATGGAGAAAAAGCTTGATGGCAATTATACAAAAATGCCGTGAGCAATATTAAACAAGTTCTGGAGGCAGCACCCGACACAGCAACAGCTGTACGGCCACCCACCATCCATCACAAAAACTATCCAAGTGAGACGAACCCGACACGCGGGACACTTCTGGAGAAGTAAGGACGAACTCATAAGCGATGTACTCCGGTGGACCCCTTCCCATGGACGAGCAAAGGCAGGACGACCAGCAAGAACCTATATTCAACAGCTGTGTGCCGATACAGGATGTAGCCTTGAAGACATACCGGGAACGATGGACGATAAAGACGGGTGGCGGGAGAGGGTCAGGGAGATCTGCGCTGGTGGTGTGACATGATGATGATGAAATGATTCTTAAGAGAGAAAGTAAAGTTCCATGTATGAAATGTAGCAGATTTCTTCACCTTTAATCTAATTAATATATTTTCTGTATGTAAAAGATCTTTGTGTGAGTATGACGTTATGTCATAGAGAAAGTAGATTTATATGTTAATGTGTATGCGGCTGCATCTGAAATTTTTCATCAGCAAGTGAGCACTTTAACAGCAGTTCATACAAAGCTAAGCTAGCAAAACATATTCATTCAATTTAAGATAGTTAGGCGATGTTGAAATTAATTGAATAATCAAGGAACAAAATGTTATGTTTTTCACTCAAAAGAAACAGAAATTGAAAGTTTACGGTATATATCCGTTAAACCTACAAAAGATGCATTTATTTTTTTCGCTATTAAAAAAATTGAGGTAGGTTCGAAATTAGATAAGAATTTGATGATTTATCCATGATATAAATTGGTAAAAAAATGTATTTTAACATTCTTGGAAAGAAAAGCTTTCTTCAATCATTTTGAGTTATGATCCATTAAATCTTTTGCACCATGTCAAATATTGTTGTCTGCGAATCTCGAAGAAATGTTTAAACCAGCACGAAAGTATCGATTGGTTAATCAATACAAAAATACAAATATAAAAACTATAGCTTCGCGAACCTATTTTTGACACAAAAATTATCATTTTTTTCATTGGGAAATCAGTTGATTTCCCATATATATATATATATATATAACCAAGTATTCCCTACTATTTACTCATAGTTTTGGGGAAAAGAGATGGATTCATACCTTTCCCAAGGGTATTAGCACGAAGTGGAACGCGAACTGCCTCATATATATATATATATATATATATATATGTATATATATATATATATATGTCTATTGCAAGCCTCTTCGTAGATGAATTGAGGTCTCGGCAACCGTTGAACGGATGTATGTAAACAATAGTAATTGTGATTCATAACCGTTTAAAATTTACTTCACAGCTAATATCTCCTCGTGGCTGAATGGTTAGAAGCTTTGGTTTGACGTTTGAGTCAACCGGGTTTCGATCCCAGCTACGGGAAGATACTGTCTAGCCACACTGATGAGTTCTGATAGAACGAAACAGATCTGTCTGTGGATGACTATATATATATATATATATATATATTATAAAGTAGGTAAGTACGTCTTCTAGACTGTATCCTATGTCAGCACAGAGCTGATATAAGTTAGTCTTTGTGGGCCGGCTAGTTTTGGCGTGTCTATGTGTAAGAGTCCATAAGAGACCTTCATTTATGAGTTCGTCCTTATTTCTCAAGCCATGCCACGTGTGAATTGTTTGTCTTTATTGGATGGTTTGTTAGATGGGATGTACGTGGTCATTTAATTCTGTTTTGTAAGGTGTTGCTTCCGGGATTTGTTCAAAACAGCATGTTATAAATTCAACCCTCTCTACTTCAAACACTTTGTATATCTTGTCGATGCACCTCTCAGAGCGACCCCACTGTGAAATCTCAATCTCCACGCAGCTGTCAGAATGGTGAGTCGTTTATAATTCGAAACTGTCCAGATGGCACAACTTTAATTTTGGATCGTCTTGTTTGATATTCAAAAAGTGTTATGATTCTTATAAGTCAAGGAAACGGGTATTTCCTAAACCCATAAGCCATATTAGTCTCTTCTGCTGACGAATGTTCTGAAAAGGATAAGGTAATCCTTTCTTCGGAAGAACACTAATGCCATGTTATTAAATATAAACAGATCAATAACAGTATATTAAGTTATATACCATCCACTATCGCATAACATCTACAGTTATATCAAACAAAATACAGCGTCTGGACTGGCTGTATGTGTGTCGATCTAAACTGAACAACCTAGTAAAAAATGTTTGTGTCATTCATTCATGAATGCGTACTTAGGTTCAAATCAAGTTCAAGGGTCATTTCCTCTGTACTTACTAACCCAAAACAGTATTCCAATATTGTCTGCCCAGAGGTGGCTGCCACCTCAAGCCAACTTCGATACCCACAACACTGTTTGACCTCTAGCTTTACTGGGTCATTCAGTCTTTTCAACAATAAACCTGTTCTCTGAGAAAACTGAAAAATCTAATTTTTCATATGAACTTAATCCAGACAATTGTGGAGAAAATGATGAGTAAACTTAGCCACAACGTAGCATTCTAATATATATATATATATATATATATATATATATATATATATATATATGATATTGTATTATGTGAGTGTTGGTCGTCAGTAAATTACTGTGTGGTTATGTGTCGAATGAAGTGCAATATAATATGGAGAGTGCTCAATATCTAGGATAGAGCTATTATAATAATGATAATAAATAGATATATATTAGATTCCATATTCTTAACTACCTGATGAATGTTCTTATAAGCTTCAAGAAACCAAAGGTCGCAGAATAATATTTTCTATGGATTAGATATATATAAATATATATATATAATATATTTATTTATTATCGTTATATATATATGTATACTCAAACAGTCAAAATTTAACGCTATCACCGTTTTTAATCAGTAAAAGCTTTACAGTTTCCAATGCACAGAATTACAGAACAAAATCAAAATATTTTCAAGTATAAAATAGAATAGCAATAAAAACAGGATAAAAACTTATGACTCTGAATTTCACGTTGTCGATTCTCGAGGGAGATACTTCTTGATACTGGCTCAACGTGGAACACAGAGTCGTGGGTTGTTATCCTGATTTTATTGTTATTCTATCTTTAGTTGAAAAATATTATACATATAGATGTGCATGTGACATAACAGTTATGTGAATTACAAACTTGAGTTCTGTTCGGGAAAATATGTTGTACTTTGGCGCACCATACTTTTATAATTAGATTATCTAAAGAGTGTGTCTAGTTCTAAACATGCATTCTCCATTATAAACAAATCACTTGCGTAGGCAGTCTAATAGTTTACATCTTTAACAGAATTTTTTGGCACATATACATCGATTGATTGATCGATCAATTGATTTCAACAGCATGTCAACCTGTCTAGGATTTTTTATGCGTAGAAGTTAGGGAATCATATTCATGGTATATTTTTATATACATTCTTTGTGTGGTTGTTTCTTAAGAGTTTTTTTGCACACGATATGAATATGAATAATTTTCAAACAGATCTATTTGACTCATATATGGGACTATAATAAGTACTACCACTCCAAGGCAGAGTGGTCCTGGGAGTAATGGCAGTAAAAATGTGTTCCCCACTCCTCAGATCTCCAGAATTGGAACTTTACCATCGAATGCAGTTTAGTGTCATTTCCAGGACATCATCTTTAATGTGTGGAGGGGATTCTTATCTCTCCTTAGAGGATACAGGCTGTCTATTCTATGCCCCTCTGACTGGGCGATCTCATAATTGGAGATCGTTGGGAGAATCCATCAAATATATATGCATACATATGTATATGTTCGATTTGTGGAGTAGAAGGAGCTACAGTCTAATGATAAATCCATGAAGAAGACAACTCTTTTAGAAATTAAGTTTAAAAATCAAAACTGCAGAAGGAAGCTCCAGTATCAAACCTCTGCTGGTTTGTAGGTATCCTTTGACAGGAAAAGTCTAAGAGAAGGTACTATACAAACCTGCATTTGTATAATCACTAGTTATCTTTCTATGCGTGTCAGTGGGCTGTAGCTATGTATACCAGGAAAGCAGCATTTGTGTCGTACAACCGTCACTATTATACAACTACTACTTTACTCCTATTTTAGTTGTAATTTTTGGAGGTAAAGACAGTTATCATCTGTCAAGACGTGGTACTTATCATATTTCACAGTATGTTTTATATATAAATCGATAAAATATTTCAAGAAATGTATTTTTTTTTACATCATGACTAAAATATAATTCATATCGGATGCCTTGCGTATTGGGTGAATGATGCTACTAGCTTATTGTTAACGAGTTCGATTCTTTGAGGGGTTTTAATGTTCTGGTCTTGAGCCAAACAAAGCTTAACGAATTGCTAAAATAGCTCAGACCAACCTAAATTCAATAAAAGATTGAATCTAACATCTTTTCCTTTTTTTAAATTTTACTTGTACGTATAAAAACAATAGGAGATGGCGTGTTGTTTCTAGTAAAAACACTTTTGGCTCTTTTCAAAGTCTTTTACTGGTGGTGACTCATACATAGGCTGGTATCTACAGACGAAAGGCACAGCCGGTGGATAATGTATTTATTTGATATTTATGAAGTTGCTAGTAACTGGACAATATAAGACTGTCAGAAAGATGGAATGAGATGTTTGTATCGGTGTAATTGTTGCATGCATGGACTGGTTTTTCTATTTCAGCCAGAGATAATAAACGTCGACACTAAGCTGTTTTTATTTAGACCCTTTGAAATTAAACATTGATAATGATGTCAATGAACAATCAAAATCAATGAATAATCGATACACTGGTGTTTAAAATCTGAATTCTCACCTGATAATGGTCTCGAAAATAGAAGTTATTTTCGAGGCAATAATCAAGAAAAATAAGAAATTAACGTTCTCATCCTTTTAATCTAGAAAGAGTCCACGTTTGGTAGTGGTTAATATGCTAGACTGTGACATCATAGTAAGCGAGTTCGAACTTCTGTCGTGCTATTACGTTCACTTTTTGAATAAAACCCTTGGAAACGGTTTGAACCCTCTTATCATCACAGCTATGTGTTAAATAGTAACACAACTATTCTTCTTCGATGATAGCTTAGGCATTAAGTAACCCACAAAGGCTGATATGCCATTAACCCCGCCCCCCAAATCTTTTGATCCAATCGCAGAAATTATGTTGATATAATTATCAGCGCTATATCTTATCCAATGTTAGATAAATCTTAGAAGAGTAACTAAAGTTTGAATATGACATGTAAACGTTATTTAAAAGGCTTAGCCAAGGAAAAATTTCAAAAGCAGAACTTATTCTGCAGCTTTGTAAACAATTGGTACTGGGCATGAATTGGTAAATTATCAAAAAAGCCAGGAGTTAGAAGAAATACGGGTTGAAAAAGTTCAACGTCACTTTCAGTGAGCTAGCTGTAACAATATATACTTGATCTAGCACACTGAAATTAGTATTGCTGCGTTCAACAGCAATGGCCGTTTAAATAGTGACAAGAGTTGGCTGGACGATGTCACTCAGTCGACGTGGAATATTAGACGACAAATTTCATCATACTATCACTCTGTATTTTAGTAGCTGTGATTCAAGGAGACAGATATTTACGTGAACGAAGAACGAGGTACAAATAAAAGATATGAAAAGAGATGGTTCCTAAAAAACGAAGAAGTTGATGTCCATTACCATTTCTTTCCTGCTTCCATGGCTCTAGAGCCTAAACCGAGAAAATAAAGCATTGAGTTTCTAATGCGTAAGTCGAGTTTTGTCTTTGTGCTTTTTCTCCCCATGTTATGTTTTGACCTGTTGACCCGGCCAAAAATGCCATTCAAGGTAATGCACCGGAAGGAGGTGACACATTCTGGTGGCAGTTATGAGAGGAAATCGCGTGGGTGGAAATTGGCTGATGAAATGGGACGAGGTAAAAAAGATCCCATTATACTCTCATAGACACACCGGAAGAGAGTGACCTCTGAACTGGATGACAGTTATTTCCGCTCGATGACGATCACACAGGCCATTCCAAAGAAAGCGGAAATGACACATCCCGGTCCCCAGATATCGGAAGTAGTCGTGGAGGCGTGTCCATATCAGCGCGTGGGAGTTTGAAGGTAATATAAAGCCGACGAGTTGAGTTCCGGTCAGTGGAGTTCAACGAGCCAGTGGAGACAGGCGAGTAGAGTTGAGGTGGTAGATGAGATGTAGTAAGGAAAGCCAGTACTCCAGTTGAGCAACCATGGAGAACGAGAAAGACACAACGCTGACGGCCATAACTTCGGGGTCAAAATATTTCAGTAATGTTTGGTCTCCAGCTCTCTCTCACACGCAAACTTGGAACAACCCTTTCGAAACTTATAAATAAAGATGAGAGGTAAAATATATTATAAAGAAGTCTTCCTGCGTCTTCCTTGCGTGCGTCGTTTGTTCTTTCGACTTTATCATCGGGCGTCTTAATTATTATTGCATCGGTATGTATCCAGCATATATATGTATATTTCTGCATGAATCAGTAGATGACTATATAACACCCATACAACGATTAATCATCACTAACATTAAAGTCATTGGTGACTAAGCTACAATTTGGAAAATTGAATTTTTTCATCGTGTTCTAGGAATTGATAACACAGTTTTAGTCGATCCATTCAACAGAAATCATTGGGTAACTAACGAGAGAGAGAGAGAGAGAGAGAGAGAGAGAGAGAGAGAGAGAGAGAGAGAGAGAGAGAGAGAGAGAGAGAGCGCGTAGTCTGACCTAGTATTTATCCCACGCTGGAATGGGAATAAAAATACGGATTTATGCCTTTACAAAGAGCTTTAGCGTGAAGTGAAATGCGCAAACAGCCTCTTTTTGATTAGAATTTTATGCTAAAAGCGTTTTTAATCAGGTAAATGTTTACAGTAGCACAAAAAACTGGAATCATACAAACGACGAAGACTGAAAGATGGATCGTCCGAAACGATAACAAAATAACGAATACAAAAACGAAGTTTAGTTGCTTGAATAGTTTGACTCTTCTTCAATTTATCGACAATGAAGAAAATAGGTCCCACTTTAACTTACTGAAACAAATTAGTCAAAGTTTAAACTCTTTTCGTTTTATTTTTATTCAACCCATAAAAATATTAATTTGGGAAGAGAAAGCCATAAAAAATCAATTTATTACTCGAATCCAAAACATAAAACATCGTGGCTATATATATACATGCAATTAATATTTAATTTGTATCTATTTGATGTACATATATATGTACATTTATATGTAATGAGTAGAGTGTTCGCCAATGGTCCGGGAGACCTGGGTTCAATCGCTGGTCGAGTCATACCAAAGACTTTAAAAATGGTACTTGATACCTCTTTGCTTAACACTCAGCAATATAAGGTATATATCAAAGGTAAAGTGGAGCAGTCCAGGGAAAGGAGTAGCGCCCTCCTCTACACCTCGGTGTAGTAGCTGTTGAAAAGGGAGCCTTCTGGTCGCCCTCCACTACGGTCGCCCTCCACTACGGTCGCCCTTCACTACGGTCGCCAACTTTACTTTTTATATATGAGTTTGCACATGGGGTGAGTTGTGGCGAAGTGGTTAACATGCTGGGCTACGGCATCGTAGTAAGTACGTTCGAACTCCCCTTGCGCTAATACGTTCACTTTTCAACTAATACCTTTGAGAAAGGTATGAACCACTAAGTAATGGGCTAAATAGTACCACTACCTATCTTCTACCAGGATGGCTTTGACATTAAATATCCCATAAAACATAGAAACCAAATCAACACATACATCAATATTCTTAGTCATGTCATAAACATTGACTCCTGTTTCGATCCATTTGTTTCGTTTTCAATTTTCAGGGCATATTGCTTTGAGTTTTCTATCTTGACGCTTTGTTATTTTTCGTGGACTTCAAGTATATTTTTTTTTTTTTTTATATTTGCACCAATTCTTAGAAAGAGCTGACTGGAAATAATCGACCTCTTTTGACACACATCACTGTTGTTTGCCTTTTTGAATGAGTTTTACATATTTTCCTTTGTTTCAATTGACACTTCATTTGATGGCGTCAAGTTTCCTTTCAGTTAAACGCCACCGCTTGTTGAGGTCTGTTAACTCTTGGCCGTTTTGCATATCTGGGCTTCTGTTCGTATTTGTTTTAGGAATAAAGATTATAAAGATCATTCCGTAATTTATTTACTCAATATTGGGGTTTTCCAAAATATGTTCCTTAATATTGGGTTATTCCAAAATATGTTCTTCAATATTGGGTTATTCCTGAATATGTTCCTCAATATTGGGTTATTCCAAAATATGTTCCTCAATATTGGGTTATTCCTGAATATGTTCTTCAATATTGGGTTATTCCTGAATATGTTCCTCAATATTGGGTTATTCCTGAATATGTTCCTCAAAATTGGGTTATTCCTGAATATGTTCCTTTCCATCCCTCTCCCAGTCGGCTGGTGCTGTATAATATATTGACTGCACCTCTGCAGATGGGTAAGACCCGCCCAAACGAGTGTCCTGTACATGACTAAACAATCTGATGGTGATCCTGGAGCTCTGGGGAATGCGAAGCACTCCTTCTTTGTCATCACTCCCAGGTCCACTCTGATCCGGAGTGGTAGCACCTGATAAGGCCCTATGTATGGGCTAAATAGAACTAAACTGCATACTTATGCTAACATGAATTACTTAATATAAAACTATTTTGATATTTAAACTGCGTACTTATGCTAAACTGAATTGTTTGGAATGAAACTGTTTTTGTATGCTAAACTGAATTGTTTGAAATGGAACTGTTTTTGACATCAAAACTGCACTTACGCTAAACTGAATTGTTTA
This sequence comes from Sepioteuthis lessoniana, assembly GCA_963585895.1. Taxonomy (NCBI): domain Eukaryota; kingdom Metazoa; phylum Mollusca; class Cephalopoda; order Myopsida; family Loliginidae; genus Sepioteuthis; species Sepioteuthis lessoniana. The sequence goes on from CAUZXS010006169.1 coordinate 116,560, forward strand.
ATATAGAACTATTTTGACATTTAATTGTGTGTAAACAAAATCTATACTGATACTAAACTGAATTGGCTGAATTAGAACTGTTTGAATAAACTGAATAGATTGAAATAGAAATGTTTTTGACAATTAAACTGTGTACTCATGCTAAACTAAATTGTTCGAAATAGAACTGATTATTTGTATAAAAATGGATTTGGCATTAAATAATCTACAAAGGTTAATATGTCGTAAAACCCAAGAAACCAACCAACCTCTCCATGACTTGGAAGAAAATTATACCGTTAATTTAAATAACTTAATCAAGTTTGTTTAAGGATTATTTTGTAAAGCCAGAATGTTCAGTTATCAAATAAAAGTGCTTTGTGTTGTATGTTATTTTCTTTACTAATTAATAAAAAAAACCCTTGCGAGTATCTCCTAAATGTAATAATTCTATAATTTTATCTGAATTAGTATTTATATAATTTATGTTATAATTGTAAATAAATAAATCATTGGAAGTAAAATATAACTTGCATTTAAAAGTTATCTCCCTTGAGAAATACAATGATCGTAATAAGAGGTTATTATAGATTTTCAAATTGCATTTGAAATTGCTTTATTCTCTTAGATCATTTTATTGGGTCAATATAACAGAGATTCTTTAACGGCAAACTGTAACATTCTAAGCGAACAGTATCAGGATGTGAATAGATAAGTTAGCGAAAAGCCAGCAGCCGGAAGAAAAACGAATTGATAAACTTCAACATCTCATTCAGTAATTTTGGTGCAAGAAGATATGCTTTATCTAGAACTTCGGACTGAAAACAGCAGTTAATTGGGTCTTGCTGAGGTAAGCAGAGTCGATCTGTTCGGACGATGTCGCCCACGCCTTTGAAGTATTCTGTAAACCCCTATAAAAAACGATGGGGTTTCTTCGTTCTTTTTCTTTTGGTGGTTGGGAAACGAGGAACATTTCAAAGATACAGAAAGGACGAGTTAACCGCACGTTGTGGCCGTAATCTGTTGCCATCTACTTCCACGGCTGCAGAATCTGAACGGACAGAATAAAGCAACAGAGGTCCTAACACTTGAGACGAATAGTGTTTTTTGTATTTCTTCTCCCCGTCCAACGATTTAGCAATCATCGGTGATTAAGCTACAAAAATCTACTGGCTGCTGGTAAAGTATTGTGTGATCCAGAAGTTATGCAGTCTATAAAAGAGGAGATAGATGTAAGAAGATGTCTGGTTTTGATGAGTGGATATCTATCAGACTTCTGCAGCCGTTCTCCAATCAGTCTATGTCTCATCTGATGACCCTCTATATTCAAAAAGAGGTCATCAGGGGAACAATTAAGAAGTCAGGATTCAAGAACAGAAAAAGATTTCAACTTTCCACCTTTGAATATGATAGACACACAACACAGACTGGAATTTGCAAGATGTGGGATGAAGAGTAACGGGGGTGTCCCCTTCATAGAAATTCAAGTTAGATAGCCTTGCATTACAAGCAAGATCGACGATTATCAAAGGAAACGTTTTAGAAGCTGGTTCGTAGATGTACCGCCATCATGATTTTAGATTATGTAAGATATGGTGAGAAGACAGCATGCTAATTGGATGACATTTTGGTAAATGCGACACGATACGCAGATTTTGCTAAGAGATGTTAATTTTGGAGCTGAAGGTGTTTGAGTCGATGACCAACAGTTTATGTTTCAGCAAGATAATTCTGCTATTCAAGCTTGAAGAGGCGTGCAATAATTTCTTTGAGAGCAAGAGTAGAACAATCCAGATCTCAATATCACTAAACGCATACTGACATAGTTAGCTGGGAAGGTTTTTGAAGGCGGAAGCTGTTTTTTATTTCTTTTTTTTTTTTTTTTAGGTTAGATTAGGGTTCGGAGACAGGGATTGTTTCCATCTAAATTTGGGGAAATGGGAGTGAATGCTACACGCTTATATCAAGTAAAAGGAACTGAACCTGTTAGGGCAAGAATATTGCGTTCTTCAGAAGACTAACCAGTCTCGCTGAAGTAATTTAGAACCATATAATGGACTAAATGGACCGTTTTGTAAACATTTGGAGTAAACATTGCAAATTTGTCAAAAATATGATTAACCATACAATGGGTACATATTTAGCTGGTGTCTTTTTTAATAGATTAACAACATTCGTAGGTGATCTGATGCTAAAACCTTCCTCATAGAAGAACAGAAGTGGCATTATTTAACCTATATCTGGGGGGGGGATATGGGGGGTTCATATCTTTCCCAATGGAATTAGTCCGAAGGTCAACGTAATAGTGGGACTGGAGTTCGAGGCGCGTGTTTATGGACAATATTTTTACCAGGAATCCATTTATAACATCTAAATAGTCACATGTTGGAAATATTTTTATATTTATTAGACTTTTTGAGACATGTAAAAATGCAAAAATAAACGAGAAATCAGATTTTGGAGGAATATTAATTGCACATGGTAGTAGTAAACTGAGTGAAATAAATACATTCAGTTTGACTTGGATTTTTGCTTTTAAAAATGTAATTATACATGTAATGTGCCTGAAATTCATCCTGGAAATCAACTTTGGCGACAAGATATTAGCAATTTGAAGAAAATTTTAAATATGGATGTTTCCAAAAAGCCGAGACAGAACTAAATGAAATAACTTTTAAGAGATAGAATGAAGGTCTAACGACGTACTGCTCCCATACTGCAACGCTGTCAATAATCGGAATACAATAGACAGATGGACAAAAGTCTGCATCCACCCTTTACCCTGATAAGGTGACCTCAGAATTACCAAGAACTACCGTGGTATAACCCTTAATTCATTAGTGGCTAAGATTTACAATATTCTGTTACTCAATTGCATCGAACCCGCTTTTGAGAAAGTTCTAAGGAAGAATCAAAATAGTTTTCGGATAATCCGATGAATTCTGGGTGGGGTTTGTGCAAAAAACCTTGATCGGATACTCTAATTTGTAGATTTCCAAAAGGCATTTGACTCCCTACACAGAGGGAAGTTGGGGCAAATACTACAAGCCTATGGTCGTCAGAACGAAACCGTCACAGCCATAAAGATGCTCTACAAAAACACAAAACTAAAAGTTTGCTCACCAGATGGAGACACATACTTCTTTGACATTGTTGCAGGTGTTCTTTTGCCCCATACCTGCTCCTAATCTGCCTAGACTACGTGCTTCGAACGTCGATAGATTTAATGAAAGAAAATGACCTAACACTGAAAAAGGCAAGAAGCAGATGATACCCTGCACAAACTATTACGGACGCGGACTACGTTGATGACAGCGCTGCTGGCAACTACACCCACCCAGGCCGAATCCCGCTGCATAGCCTGGAGAAGGCAGTTAGCGGTATAGGCCTGCATGTCAATGCGGATAAAACAAAGTACGTGTGCTTCAATCAAAATCAAACAAGAGACATCTCCACCCTAACAGGTAGCTCCTTGAAACTAGTTGATAAATTCGTCTACCTCGGGAGCATCGTCTCACCAACTAAAAATAACATCAATACGAGACTAGCAAAGGCATGGTCAGTTATTGATAGGCTATCGGTTTTATGGAAGTCAGACCTATCCAATAAAATAAAACGCAATTTTTCCTAGTAGCAGTCGTGTCCATACAACTGTATGGATGCACCACATAGATGTTGACAAAGCACATGGAGAAAAAGCTTGAATGCAATTGTAAAAGAATGCTACGAGCCATAGTGAACGAATCTTGGAAGCAACATCCCACAAAACAGCAGTTGTATGACCACCTACTTCCCGTCACAAAACCATCAAAATCAGACGCACAAGACATTCGGGACACTGCTGGAGAAATAAGGGCGAGCTCATAAGCGACATTATCCTGTGGGCTCCTTTACACGGACGAACAGGTATTGGACATTCGGCTAGAACCTAACTTCAACAGCTCTATACAGACACAGGATGTAGTCTAGAGGACATGCCGAATGCGATGTATGATAGAGACGAATGGAGAGGGAGAGCCAAGGAAACCTGAGCTTGAAGCACGATATATATATATATATATATATATATATATATATATATATATATTTTATGATATATATATATATATATATATTTTATGATATTTTTATCATTTAAATCACCGAAATATTTTTTCGTATATAAAAATATTTCAGTGATTTCTTTTTCAAAGAATAAGCATCTTTGAGGGGGTGTTACCTGAGAAATTGCTTATAAAAAGTAAAATCTTATTGAAATAGTCATGAAAATATATTTCTAAACTTTTCAGTCCAAAAATCAGAATATATCTAGAACTATTGGAATATTTTGGTTTGGTTTGGTTTGTTTTTTTTTGTTTAATGGCATATCGACCTTTGAAGGTTATTTAATGCCAAAGCCATTTTCCTAGAAGAACAGTAGTGGTACTATTTAACCCATAGCTTGGTGGAATATTTTGTCTTAAGTTAATATTTACCTGAGTTAGAAAGGTATTTTAAAGATTGCTCGATAATTTAATGATTAATTTCCACGCACTAATTTTAGCATTAATTTTTTGATGAAACTGTCAACTCCAAAATACCGTTACTTAACAAAAATGTTAGAAATAAAAAAAAAAAAAGTGTGTTTACCCAAAAAGTCAAGGTTAAAGATATCCACATATCCTGTTACAACAACATTCTTTAAAAATAACCACTGCCTGGCGCAAGCCGTCTGTGAACCGGGTTTTTTAAACAATAATTTTAATTTAAAAACAAACAAGTAATCAAACAGTGTAACTTTAAATTTAAGTGTGTGTCACTTTTAAGATTTATTAATGGAGATATTTAAATTTTGTACAGAATATTGATACATCTAAAAAACAATACTAGGTAATTATTTTACAGGTCTTACTGAAGGAATTACCAATAAAAGTGGGGGTGTCTTCGTAATGGTTAAAGCGCTGGACTGCGGAATCATAGTAAGCGAGTTCGAACTCCAGTCACACTATTGCGTTCACTTTCAGACAGATATCCTTGGGAAAGGTATGAGCCCCCTTATCCAGGGTTAAATAGCATCAATGCTGTTCTTCATGAAGGATAGATTTGGCATTAAATAATCCATGAATGTTGATATGCCATTAAAAACAAAGAAAGAAACCAATAAATGTAATTGATAACAGCAGCTGCACGGCAATTTACCTCCAATCTCACAAACCATCAAAATAAGATAAACAAGACATGCTGGGCACTACTAAAGGAGTAAGGACGAACTCATTAGCGCCGTTATCTAATGAACTGCAACTCAGGGATGCACAAGTGTTGGCCGACCAACAAAGACTTACAGACATCAGGCCTGTGTGGACACTAATTGCAGTCTGTAGAGGACCTGCCAGGAGCGATTGATGATAGGGACGGATGATGAAGGAGAGTCAGGGAACGCCGTGCTATCAGTGTCTGGTTCGCTTTCGAAGGTTGTCGACGAACCCCTCTATGATACTTTGAACGAGTCCTTATATACGCGATAACTTGTACATAGAACTGTGTGCAAACTTTTAACTGTGTGCAAACAAATGTGTAATGTTGAATAGAATGATTAGTATTAAATCGCAATACTTGTAAACATTTGACTGTCGACAAACAAATGATTAATACTAGATAGAATTATAAGTGTTAGATAGCAATAATTGAAACCATTTAACTGTGTAGAAACAATAGCAATACTAGTGTACAAACAAATTCTCTCTAACTCATTTAAACAGAAAATTACGTTCAAACTATGTGGGCAAACAAGCGACTGATACTAAATTGTAGCAAGTGATTGGTTGTAAATAGAAATGCTCGAAACCATTTAAATGTGTACAAAAAAACTAACCTCTGGCTTGTTTTAAAATTATACCAACAAAATGTGTTCAGAAATCATATATATTTAATTCATATGTATAAACAAGATTTGGTATTAAGTCACTTACATTGGTGAATATGCCATAAAACCAAACCGAACCAAACCTGCAAGAACTGGTAGCCGCTACCACCCCAGAAATTCACAAACTGTGAGAAAGAATATTTATGAACAAAAGACTATAGTGAGTATTACATTCTCGCTATTATCGCCGTTAATTTGCCAGACAGTGTGACTCCATTGCTGCTAAGTGAAACCAATAAAGACGACCCACTGATCATGTTAGATGTCATTAGACTAAAGGCTGCAAGTAAGGGGCGGTTAGCGAGGATCGAACTCATTACTAATTGATCCATGAGACAAGATTGAAAATCATTACATCACAACCAGATGTCTCTGAAGCCTAGCATGGTTTAAATTCAGACAAATCTGCAAGTATGGGGCATTTAGTGAGGAACGAACTCACACCTAATTGATCAACGAGAAAAGATTGCTAGCCATTATACTATGATCAGGTGTCTCTATAGCTAAACCAAGTGGGCATCTCACGTACTGTAATGGTTTGCTAGCTAGACTAGCAGATCATTATCAGTGACATCGATTCTCACTGAGTGCCCTACTCCTGGCTTTGTGCCACAACTAAGCTAACCTTAGTAAATAACTAAAACTAAACATGGTTTAGATTTGACATAAGGCTTCAAGTAAAGAGTACTTAGTGAAATTGATTTCTAGCCACTTACTAAGCTTAGATTGATACTAAGTTAGAAGTACGAGGTACCTGGTGAGAATCAAAATCCCCAACAAGGATCTGCTAACTAAGCTTACCAACCATCATTCCGCGACGAAGAACTCATTGAACTATATTTGAAAGTGTGCGTTGTTTATGTGGACAAAAGTATCAAAAAATCTCATTGACGCAACAGTGTTTAGTTTTGTGAATTTCTTTGATGAATTCTTGTTATTTTTCTTTTTCATCTCATAAGATGAAAGACGAAAGAAAAAAATTTATCTAAAATTAATAAACTTCAATGATACTTCGTGTGCTGTACATGGAAATTTAAATCTCTCTCTCTCTCTCTCTCTCTCTCTCTCTCTCTCTCTCTCTCTCAGTTTTAAAAATGGCTGATGATAACCTACCTGGAAACATATAGTTTCTTCGTGCTACCATGAGCAAAATTCCAATGTGTGTATGTGCGTGTGTGTGTGTGCGCGCGCGCGTGTTTTGTTGTTGGCGTTGTTCTCTATCCACCCTTTTGTCTGCAAATAGTGAATCTATTTTCTTCCTCGCCATTTTCTACTTGACTAATAATCCAGATTTTTTGCTTTGTGACGTGTTACTGTTATTATAAGCTTAAATTATCTGTTGAGCTTCATGCAATGTTTTCTTCTTTTTTTATTCATTTTTTTAAATCTTTGGGTTTCTTTCTTTCTTTCTTTCTTTCTTTCTTTCTTTCTTTCTTTCTTTCTTTTAGTTCGTTTCTATTTCTTTTTTTCATACTTTTTTCTTTTCATCGGTTTCTTTCTTTCTTTCTTTCTTTCTTTCTTTCTTTCTTTCTTTCTTTCTTTCTTTCTTTTAGTTCGTTTCTATTTCTTTTTTTCATACTTTTTTCTTTTCATCGGTTTCTTTCTTTCTTTCTTTCTTTCTTTCTTTCTTTCTTTCTTTCTACTTCGTTTCATTCTGTACAGCGTGCTATTAAAACTTAACTTTTACCTCCTACCATGATCAAACAATGGATCATTCCGTACGTAGGTGATCACTCCAATCTATCTATACCTACATTGGTATTGATCAACCAACCGGTTGGAGCCGAATGGACCACAAAGTAATCCGCTTAATAGCCAATCACAGAGATTCACTTTATCGATTACATTATCGATCTTTGTTCATCGAAAAATAAAATTGTTCTTTTTCGAAAGATGCCATCCGCAAATTATACGGATTGAGCGGAATCTGCCCAAGAAAACACTGAACAGAAAACACTGTAGTCAAATTCATTTAATCAAATTGATCATTAACGTGTGGGTTGGCCGGTGTTTTTGCCTACAATCAAAATCATCATTCATTATAATAATGACAGCAACAATGAAAGTAATAAAGACGATAATTATAGTTGTGATGATGATGATGGTGGACATATCATTATGGTTTATGATAATATCAGGTTGAAACGAATATAATGTTCGATTTTGGAGAATATATTATAAATGAAAAAAAAAAACTTATGTCTTTTGAAATATTCAATCATTACCATTACCTCCATTGCTTCTTAGAACTTCATTTCATCTGTCAATTAGTTGATAGATGCCAGGCTGATAAAATTCTTCAGGTTTTGTCGTAAAATAAAAGACCAACTCGTGTTCGGCCTCTCCTCTTGTCAACTTAAGACGATCCAACTGATTCTGTAATATCCTAAACAAGTGATTATCAGAAAGAGCAAGGTCAGGAGAGAATTGAGGATGAAGCAATTTTTCCTAGCCGAGTTCCTCTAAGCGATCTTTAGTCGGTTGTGCTGTGTGAGGATAGCCATTATCGTGATGGAAGATGATTCCTTTTTTATTGACAAAGATGGAACGTTTTTTGTTTAAAGTTGTTTTCAAACAAGAATTTGGCGGCCGTAGAAATTAGAGGTGATTATTTGATTATTGTCAGACAGTTGGTAATGAACACTTTCTTAGATATCCCAACTTTCACTCAACGGGATCTTCTTTGGATTAAGTCCACCTTTCGTTAGCTAAGCCGCTTTGTTTCCTCGACTGATCCACTGACGACGACGTTTAACGTTATAAGGATCCACTTCTCATCACCAGTAACAAACCCGCTAAAAAAAGCACCTGATGTTGTCGCATAGGTAATGAGACACAATAAGCGATTACAAAATCATTTGGATGGTCTTAGGTTGACATCAAGAAAAGAGAGTGAATTCAAGTTGGTCTCTTATTTTGTTTCAAAACTTAAAGAATTTTACAAGCGTCGCATTTATGAGCTTGTTGACTGATGGAATGAGCTTCTTGGAAGCAATGAAGGTTATATTAATGATTAAATATTTCTTTAGGCGTAATTTTTTCCATTTACGATATATATATATATATATATATATATATATATATATATATATATACTCTAAAACCTGACATTATATTCGTTACAACCTGTTATATTTTACAATAAAGGATAAGGATTTATATCTTCTTTGGGATAGTTTATCATAAAACTATTTCAGCTGTATTATGCTGGAATCCCTTTTGATATTTCAATATTCCAGTCCACCCTGTCGGAGTAAGACCTCAACCGCCCCTATAAAAGGTGTTCTGAGTATGATACTAAACTGAATTTGATGCTGAGGCGCTGGAGCTCTTGGGAGTGAGAAGTACTCCTTCATGGCTATTTCTCCCAGGTCCACTTCAACTAAAAGTGGTTGTACCTCTTAGGGTTTCATTTATGGGTCAAATAGATCTGTTTGTAAACTTTTTGAGCTAGATAGGAATACTTGATACTATATAGTTGTTGAAAAAAAGCTCTTAAGAAATTACACAAAAAATGTTAATATAATTATACAAGATACACAGTTTCCTAACTTCTGGGCATGAACTAAGCCAGACAGGTTGACATGCTGTTAAAATCAATCAATCAATAAGTCCGTGTTAAATAGGTGACGTCAGATTAGGAATACTTGTATTATATAAATGGGAACAGAAATCTTTTAAGAAACTCTAAAAAAAACTACAGAAAAAATAAAAATTTAGATGTATAATATATGCAATTTCCTAACCAATAGGCATAAAATAACTCTTGACAGAATTATATACCGTTAAAATGAATGAATCAATCAACCGTCAATATGGTTTATAATGATAGTATGTTGTATAGCAGAGAAAGATGACAACACAAATGTATAAAAATATAATCTGCTTCTTTTCTTTTCTTTTTATTACCGAAAATGTAAGGATGGGTAGAGTAAGATAGAGTCGAAGACGACTGAGCTACACACAGTGGGATCGAGGTATAAATCTTCAGTGAAACTCTTTCTTATTCCTTCCGTTGGGTCGAAATCTTCCTCTGTTATGTTACTATCCGGACGTCCATGCAAATTCTTATGGTCACACCTCCATCCTGTCGTCAACACATTTCACGCGAACACGCCTTCTTCTAGCATATCACCCACGCAATTTATGCAGTGTTTCCGCCGTGAACAACTACGTCCTGTTTATTTTGGTACCAGGTGCATTTCCTGTTATTTTTGTTTTCAGGGTCCGACTTCCGCAACTGGATCGACAGATGTTAAAAGGGGCCTTCAAGTCAATATTCAACAAATACAATTTATGATAAATCTAAAGGATCTCAATCCTTTTCAGGATGGTTTATTGAAAAAAATATAAAGAATGCTGGATATCGCTCTTGGAACTGGTACTTTCAGGTTCATGACTGTATGTATTTACTCATCCCCTCCGGCACGGACAGAAGTGCCTCAAGTTTAATTCTTACCGGAGTAAAGCTAGATTGAACCAAAAGTTTTCTATTTCAGAGACTGGTTGTCTAAACATGTCTGAAAACTCAGTCTGTTCTACTATTTACCCATAGCTTGGGAAGTAGGGAAAAGAGATGGATTCATGCCTTTCCCAAGAGCTTCAGCACGAAGTGAAACACAAAGACCCTCGTCCAGGATTTGAACTCAAGTTGCCGATTCCATTTCTAACGGTGATAACCGTTACGCCAAGCGCATTTCCTGTTGGGTGTGAATTTAGCCCGAGGGAAGTTGATGGCCCGTGGAATTTGGAGCCAACTTATTACCATTTAATTTTGAACTTATTTTTATGTATATAAGGATAATGAGGCTGGGAAGAATTTGTGTTTCTGCGGAAGATCGTTTTTCTTGATTACCGATCTTATGTTACTTTGCTATTTGGAATTCGTCTGGCAAAATGTACTCATCTGAAGACATTACCTGATGTATTCAATATTTTACCACAGAGGAAAACCGTGGTAAAAAAAAAAAACAAAAAGCAAAAAACAAAAAAAACAAACAAAACTGTCAAAAAGCAATCATTGTAACAATTCTATATGGAAAAAAAAAACGAGAAAAAAATCAAACAGGCAAATAAAAAACAAAAGAAAAACGAAAAAACCAGAAAGATAAAACAAACTACAAATATCCATCAAAGACTTTCAGATTTTATGGGTTATTTAATACCGAAGCCATCCTTGTCGAAGAACAGTAGTGGTTCTATTTAACCAATAGCAGGGGGATAAAGTGGTTCATACATTTCCCTGGGGTATTAGTCCGAAAGTGAACGTAATAGTTTGACTGGAGTTCAAACTCGCTTACTACGAAGTCAAAGTTCAGCATGTTATCCAATAAAAGACGGGGACTGCCCCCCCCATCAAAGAGTTGTGCAGACTTCGTGATCGTTATTAGCAACGAAAATATAATCGGCATGCGGAGTTCAAATTCCAGCCGAGTCTGTTTCTGCTTACTTCGAACTAGTATCCTAAAGAAAGACATTTCTTCTCTCTAAGTTACTACTCCTGTCAAAAATTACGGAATTAGTATACTTAGATCATGTTCATTCAATTTTCTATTTAGTTGTAAATAAACTAAACGTCACTCTGGAATTCGTTATCGAGAGTGAGTTGTTTTATTACATGCGTCACATTGAATCAGAGTATTTCTCAATAGATATTACGAAAAGAAGTATCACAACAGGTAAAGGCCTGGTTTGGTTTCTTTGTTTGATAGAATATCAACAATAGTGGGTTATTTAATGCCAATTCTATTCTTGTAGGAGAACGGTAGTGTTACAATTCAACCCATAGCTGTGAGATAACGGATAAAGATGAATTTTAAGTTTGCTATGTCAAACGGTTGCTCCAGGAAATATATAAATTAAAAAAGCTTTATATAATGTAAATCGATGACTACTGACATAATAAGCTATGATAAATACATTCTACCCCTAGCAAAACGTATGGAATTAGTACACTTTAGTTTTTTTAAAATTTAGCAGTAAATAAACTAATTACAGATGAGAAATAAAACATCTTCGATTTAATGAGTGATCATTCTGGTTTCCTAAACATTTTTTAATCGAACTAGATAAAAATATTTAAATAATAGTCTATGTTTTCAAAGCCATGCAGAGGAAAATATCATAGAATGACCCAATATTGAGGAAAAATTATGGAATTCATTGACAAAGCAAAAAGAAATTGGATGTCAGCTCATCTACAATTATTTTAAGCCAAGAAGTTAGAAAACCGCGTTCATAGTACGTTTATATTTACATTCATTGTATAATTTTTCTTAGTTTTTTTCACAGTTATATGATATCAACTATTCTTAATACAAATAAGTTGAATGGTTTCAAGTTTTGTTGCATATTCAAGTAGGGATCTCTAAACTGGATATTCCAGCTGTGTAAGCAAGACGACAGCTCTCGTGTGTAGATAGCCGGAAGCACATCACATGAATCACGAACCGGAAGGGAGCGTAGGCGTTATGAACTTATATGTACCCGGATACCCACAGATGGAATGGTCAGTCACGGTCAGTTGGTCAGGCAGAAGAGATTCGGATAGTCAAGATGTTCGGAGAGCGGCCTACGAGTGCAGGGTAGGAGGCAGGCGGCCTTGGCGGACTCTGTTGGGAACCTCCCGTCAAAGAAGAAATGATGTAAGGCCCTGAATATGGAATCACAACGTGGGTTAAGAAAGGGTCAATATAGCAGTATTCCACCTGTCTGTATCTGCGTCCTTCGTCTCAGTCTCTGTTTCACACTTACAGCCAATTGCGACCTTTCGAATGATGAAGAGAAACTTATACTTTCATAAACAAATGTCATGTCCCTTCATTATGCCGCTACATAAGTTTTTCCATCTAATACAAATTTATACACTATTGTATGGATCAAGTAATTATTCCAATTTAATAATAATAATGATTTGTTGTACTCAGTTAGTTTCACGTACTAAAAATAATCTCAGTAAACAATTACAGCTTCAAGTAACAGTTCTTAATACAAATTTATATGGTATTAAGTACTCCTATCTAATACCATATGGTATCAAATATTCCTATTTAACACCATATGTTATCAAATAATCTTATCTAACACCAATAATTTGCAAGCAACTATATGGTTTTTAACTAACTTATAATAATCCCTTGGTTTCAAGTCTTCCAAACATTAATAGTTCTATTTAATAATAATCATTTGTTTGCATAGCTAAATGGTTTCACGAATCCTTTCCAATATTAATAATTTTCAAACACATTTATTTGACTCATAGATGGGATCTTAACAGGTTCTTCCATTCCGGATTCGAATGGAACTGGAAGAGATGACAATGAATGAGTAGTCCATACTCCCCAGAGCTCCAGAAGTGGAGCCTTAAAATCAGATACAGTTTAGTGTCGTACGTAGGACTCCCTTACCTTTGTGAGGAGTCTTACCACCATGCAGAGTATACAGTCAGTGTATTCTAAGCACCGTTGACAAGGCGGAACTGAAGTTGAGTGTTGAAAATTGATTTAAAGAATTTACAATATTCCGTACTTAGATAATCAACTTCCACTTTCAGGTGTACTTTTTAAGTCAATGGTTTTCATTCATATTTAAATCTGTGAACTACTGGTACAAAAACCAGCATTTTCTAAGTTTGTGATATTACGAGTTCTTAAATGAAGAAGGCGGGAGTAATATATACTCCAACATTCCTGAGGCACTCCTCTGAAATATATAGATAGCTAAGTGCTAGAGGATCAATTCTTTAAATTATCAATATCATATTCCTTATATCTTTTTATGCACCAGATACTCTAAGGAACTTTGGCATCAGCTTACTTCCTCTTGAATGTTTGTGTATTAACTATACCACAAAATATCTAAACTTAGGAAGTAATGAACTTTTAATAAACAAGATATTAATAATGTCTTGTTCGTCTTACTTGGATGGGTTGTGAGATGAGCGGTAATTGACCGTGCAACTGTTCTTTTGTAAGGTACTGCTTCCAGTATTTGTATAATTCAGCACACAGCATCCTTATGTAGGTCCCATCTTGATTTTTCTCCAGGCATTTCGTTTAAATCCAAGTTGTGCAACCAATCAGTTTTACTGACATAGCTAAAGCTTGGAAGAATTCCCGTTAAATTTTATCAGAGAAATCAAGTGTCTATACGGTCGTTTACCTGTTAATTGCAGGCTATGCTTTACTTATGAGTATGCTAACATTGCTTTCGGTTGATAAGATATTACTACCGAGGTATATGAACTAGTCGACTAATTTTAAAGGCTTGCCATTTCATGAGGAGATAGCACCATCAATCGAACAGAGAGAGAGAGAGAGAGAGAGAGAGAGAGAGAGAGAGAGAGAGAGAGAGAGAGAGAGAGACGGGTGTATAAAAAAATCGAAGCGCTTCCCAGAGTCTCGATTTTACTCTCAAGAGGAATAACTGAACATTTCAGAAGAAAAATTCCCTCTAGTAGCTCGTAACTTTTGTATCCCCTATTTTTAGTCTCAGTACAGATTTAAAAATGTATCTTCCATCGTAACTTGCCAAAGTGAACACGACAACTTGCACTACAATCTCGAGAATTATCACGGATATTACTCCCGAAAGTTCATTGTTAAACATTTACAATTTTTTCGACAACTTTAAACAGATTAATTTTTTCTTTAGCTTGGTAACTCATATCTTTTGCTCGTTGTTGTAAAACAAAATATTTACGAGAAAGGCTAGAACCCTTCGTTGTCAGTAAATCAGCGAATCAGTTTGAAATGGATGAGAAAAAAAGTGAAACCTCTGGTAACTAGACAGATGATAGTTATAATAGTTGGGCAGATGAGCTCTCTAGCCGTCGCAGGGTGACCAGTCTAGTTTAAGATATCGTAGGCACAGAGTTAAGGGGGCTTGGTGACTGTCATGCGATTATCAGATATTAGTCTAATAGGCAAGAAACTGATGCTATCCTAAATTAAATATATATATACTCAAAGATATTGAGCTCTGTTAAGTTATATATAGCAAACTATATATATATATATATATATATATATATATATATATATATATATATATAAGGTGCTATCCAAAGACGCAGGAAACTTAATGAGAAGCAATTAATAGTTCCCTTGGAGGAAAAGAAAAGGGATAAAAACAAACTTGTTTATTTTATGATGGAATGATTCCTAGAAAAGCATGAAATATTCAGCGAGACCAAAGATAACGTGTGTGATTAAAATATAGCATAATCTATTCAAATTCCCCGAGCATTTGAGGAATACCTTGTATACATGAGGTACAATCACATATCTGAAATTTGGATTCGAGTGAAAATTTTTAACTACATTCAATGAGCAGTAATTTTGTGAGATTTCTATATAGGAATTGATGGTAAATGGTTTAGAAGGAAACGGTAGAAACTAGTTGTTAAGAGTTAGTCATTCATTTTGTAAACTTTTGTGCAGCGTCTCAATAAAGAGATCGGCTAATTTTTATTTGTAAATTTTACTTGGATTTTTTTTCGAAGAGTCAGAAATAAAAGCAAATATTTTAAACAGGACTCTTTGTTTTCGGTCACCCAGCCGGACACCAGGTTCCCTGGTGGTGATTGTAAGACATCTACTACATATCAACTCACCAAATTAAATTCAAACTTAAATTAATTTAATTTTTTTGAGGTTTGGAACAAAGTAAGTAGGCGTTGAGCGAAATTCAAACGTGTATTCCCTACAACGGGAGTTTAACATGAAATGTAGCAGCATCTGTATCAGTGGTCCTACGAGTCCCAGATCTCATACCTCCACTTGTAGTCTTAGACTTTCCTAATTTTCGCCTAATTTGCATTGTTATCCTGGCATTTTTAAAACAAATATACTTATGATTGAAATCTTTCTCTACTTTCTCTGAACACCTACAATTCTACTTAGATTTCAAAATCCACCCCTTGGAGTCAGAGACCCCGGTCTATTGTGTTTTAGTCATGATATAATTAGATGAAGTATGGTTTTGACTCTCCTATCCATAGTGCCAGAATGTGGCCCAAATTCGGTTTAATAAGGGGTACATCGTGGGTTCAAAAATAGATCAGCCCTGTCGGCAATCGTTTTTGATGCTTCAGGCACCAGGCAATAACCCCAGTCCTTTTTAGTCAAGGATAAAGGGTTATCTTGGGAGGCGCTCACTTGAGGTGAGTTTTTTTTTTTTTGTAATTTACACGAGAAGATACTGGGTAAGTATATAAAGAGATAAGTAAAAGTATAATAGCCTCAAAGAGCCCAATGATATTAGTCTAATAACCGTTAATTCTTTTTTATAAAGGATGTTACGAAACAATTACTGGCAGTAAAAGTAATAATGACAACTAAGATGCTTGGCACAATTTCTCGGGAAGTTAACTGCAATAAATTCAATATAAGACTCCAGCCAGGTTGTTTGCTTCCAAGATAAAGTTCTACCATTTTTTTATAGACAAATAACTATGATGGAAACGGTTGTGACGTTTTTCCTACACAATAGTACTTCTGGTTTCTTAAACTCAGGAATCTAAAATACTCCATAAGTAATAATATCTAGTTAATCTAACCTATGAAAATCAGTGGGCACTTCTAGCTACATTTGTATATGATTTTTAGTGAGTTAGGTTCTTCCATGTTGTAGGCTGACTGTATTCCCTAAAGAGAGGTAAGACCTCCCCCAAAAGTAGTGTCCTGATTATAACACTCTACTGCATCTGATGGTGAGTTTCCAATTTTGGAGCGTGGAGTATCCTTTGATTACCATTATTCCTTGGTCCACTCTGACTCGGATTGGTAGTACTCGTTAGTGTCCCATCTATGAGTCAAATAGATCTGTTTAAAAATTATTTGTATTAGGACCGCGTGCAACAAATCTCTTAAGAAACAACGACACAAGAAATGTAAATATGAATCAACAATGTACGCAATTCCCTAACCTTTTGGTATAAAATAACCCCTGACGAGTTGACATGCAGTTAAAATCAATCAATCAACCTAAATGGGAGCTCAGTATTTCTGGATTTGTGCCAGACAAGGCTCAACGAAGTAAATGAGAACTGGCCATCATTGGTGTAATGTTTAGTGAGCAGACCATTGTTCGATTTTCAGTGGGAGTACATATTTTTGGTCTTGTCCCAAATTACACTCTGAAAATCATTCAATCAATAAATCAAGACAAGATACTTTATAATAATGACAAATATGAGTAAAATTCATGAACTCAAAATACGAGCTGATGAAAAATAAACGGTGCTGATATTTGAGAAGCAGTGTTTAACGCTGGATTAAGTATAGCATTTTATGAATTAAAAGCCTTAAGCGGAAATCTGTCGGTCGTAAGAAGACAGATCGTATGGTGTTCTTGTATTTTACTCCATTCAAAAATATGTACATCAAAGCTTAGTTGCATAAACGTCTTTTAATAAAATTGCCGCCCGCCTCGAAAAAATCTCATCAAAGTATTGGAACCTATTTTACTAAATGCATTTACAATAACATTTTCTACAAAGTCAAAAAGAGTTGACTGCCTCGTTGGCGGAGCTTTGAATACAGTGACTATATCTTCTGCCTAGTGGTAAGAATTTTGCCTGGAGAGGTGATTCGGGGTATGACATTGAACTGCACCAGGAAATCTGGGGAGGGAAGTGTAGCACTTTATTGCCATTACTCCCAGGTCAACTCTGATCTAAATTGGTAGTATATGTTAGGGTCTCACCTTTGGGTTAAATAGATCTGTTTGAAAATTATCAATGTTGGATAAGAATACATGAAGTCATATAAATGTATCCAAACAAATAATTATTATTAAATAGAATTATTAATCGTTGGGAGACTTGAAACCTAGTCATTATCATTAGTTAGTTAAAACCATATAATTGTTTGCAAATCATTAGAGTTAGATAGAAATACTTAATACCATTTAATTTTGTGTAAATTATTTGTATTAAGAATAGTTACTTGAAGCTATATTTTTTTACTAAGCTTAAATACTTCAAACCATACAACTATATGCAAATTATTTGTATTTGATAGGAATACTTGATATATAAATGTATATTATTTGTATTTAGAATAGTAACTTGACGCTATAATTGTTTACTCAGAATTATTATTAGTTACCAGAAACCATATGTATGCAAGCAAAAGACTATCATTGAATGGAAATAATTATCTGAAACCATATAATTATTAGTATTTGATTGGAATAATTGAAACCATTCAACTATGTGCAAATTATTTGTATTATACAGAAATACTTGATATCTTATAACTGTGCAAAAAGCTCTAAAGAGATAACCATAGAAAAAATGTAAATATACATGTACAATGAACGTATTCCTTAACCAATAAACATAAAAAAAAAACTTTAGACGAGTTGTCATACCGTAAAAATTAATCTCTCGGTTGATCGTAAGACGATCACAGAGAGCATAACGAACGTGGCAATTTCAGAGGCCTTTTTAATAGCCCTTAAGATGAATGCAAAAATAAGGGCAACAGAAACGTGCCCTTAATCAATGCAACTTAATCAGTGTCAACTAAAGAGCTAACAAATTTCTGCTATTTTGTTTAAAAGACAAAATTAATCAAAACGACTGGTCCGTAGATTTCAGTCAGACGACTATCGATCGGCACATGTCCGATTGGTCAATTGATTTCCAGGTTGAAACTAAACCCTGTTTATCTATCTCATTTATCTGAATCGATTGATCTGTCTGTGAGATAAGGTGACAGAACCAGAGGACCATTTATATCGAATGATCTTCAATGTCCTACAGGGTCGATTTATTCTCAAAGATCAACATGAATTAATCAACTTGGATATCTCGAGGTCCATTCTCACTGGACTGTGCGTTAAATGAAAAAAGAATTGAAAGACAGGTTTGTTTTAAGTCCATTTATAATTCCCTTGGGGATTATCTAAATCAGCTGTTTTCAAGGCCTGAATAAACTGGTTTTCATAACCTAAGGGAATTTGCGGAGTTGATTGGTGGTGTTTAATGGCATGTCAAATCTTGTAGATTATTCAATGCCGAATCCGGTATATATATATATATATATATATATATATATATTCACATCCACACATACACACACATGTGTGTGTGTGTCAACGAATAGTTTGTTGGTAAAGTTATTTTAAAAAATAGCCAGAACTCTTTTTGTTAGCACACTATTAAATTGTTTTAAGTTTTGCTATTTAACATTAATAATTTTATTTAATAATAATAATAATCCATAGTAAAAAATTGAACAGTTCTATTTAAGCCATAGATAGGACTCTAACAGGTACTTCCACTCCTGGTCTGAATGAACCTGAACGTAATGGCAATGAAGATGTACTCCACATTCTCTATAGCTCCAGGAGTGGAGCCTCACGATTGGATGATTTATTGTCATATCCAGAACACTCATGGGGTGGTTTTTTTTATTTTTTTTTTTACCTCTATCCAGAAATGCAGGCAGCGCATTCTACTGACCCGGCTGACTGGGTGGGAATTTGCATAAATACTGCATATTCTCGTATATAGGTCGAATTTTGAAGAAAACCTTTTGTAAAAAACTGTTGTCGAACTCGACAGAAGTTATCAATTTTGTAAGGCCGACAAGTATTAAGATAGGTTGAATGTTTGAATGTTTAGATGTGTCTGTATATGTTAAACGTGGATTTTGAAAATATCTAAAGAAAATAATTTTGATCTTATTCCAAAATTTAAATATATGTGATCAACCCTTTTGCCGTTCAGAAAATCCATTATATTGCATCTTGATTTGAAGAAGAGGGGCTTTTTCCAGTCTAATCAACCATATGTGAAATACATTTAAACATAATGAGAAGTACGAGAAGGTGCCATTAGTTTCAAGTATTTTTTCAATGAATAGATGATATTGTGACGATAAATGAAAGATTGATTTATCAACGAAATCAACCTTTGCATGAGAACGACTTATACGAGTATTTCCCTTGGCCAAAAGTATTTGCAAGATTAGCGCAAAAAACTTTTGAGGAAATGTGATTGTGACGTGTGTGTATAGCTACTCAATGTGTGTCTATGTGTGTGTTTGGTTGGTTGCATGCGTTTTATGGCATATCAAACCTCGTAGGCTATTCAATGCCAAATCTTGTTTATACATATACAAATATATCAAATATATATGATTTGTAAACAAATAGTTTATTGGTAACATTTTAAACAAGCCAGAAATAATTTTTTTCTCTGAGTTAATTATTACTATTTAACACTCATAGTTTTATTTGCACACAATTTAATGATTTCAAGTATTGAAATCTAACACTGGTAGCTTAATTTTCACACAGTTAAATGGTTTCAAGTATTGCTACGTAAGACTAACAATTCAATATAACATTAGTCATTTCTTTGCATACAGTTAAATGGTAAAACAGTTCAGTTTGACCAAAATATGGGACACTAGCAGGTACTACCTCTTCGGGTGGATCTGGAAATAATGGTAATGAAAGGGTACACCATATTCCCCAAAGTTCTAAGAGTGGTGCCTCATCATTAGATGAAGTTGAGTGTCATATCTAGGACACGAGTTCTATTTGACCTATAGATGGGGCTCTAATTGATACTACCACTCTGGATCCTGCGAGTAATGGCACAGAAAGGTTACTCCACATTCCCCAGAATTTCAGGACAGGAGCCTCACTATCAATTGGTTTAAAGAACACTCGTTGGGAGTGGTAGTCTTACTTCTCTGCCGAGATGCAATCGGTGTATTTAACAGTTCCAGCCGACAGGGTTAATGTGTGTTTGTTTGTGTATGCAGTGTACACATGTGTATGTATTAAACGTATTTTATGAAAATAATTTAAGAAAAACATTATTGCCTCTCGGAAAATTTACTACATTGTAGTTTGCTTTGAAGAAGGACGTTTTCCAATTTAATCAATCATATATTGAATAGAATCTTGGTTTACACGGTGAGCGAATTGGGAAAATTTGGTGGCAAATATTAAATTTTAGTTTTAATTAAACCAATTATATGCAGTGAGAAGTCTTTTTTACAGCTATTAAACACAAACGGATTTCATTGTTAGGATTTACTTGTAGCTGCGTCAATATACAGTACGGCTGCACCCCTCGGACTCTGATGACACGGTTGGAGAAACTAGACGGTAAGTACACAATGATACTACGTGCTGTTTTGAACAAGCATCACCCAACAAAACAGCAGCTGTACGGCCACTTACCTCCCGTCACACAAACAAGTAAGATGAAGAAGACATGCTAGGAACTGCTGATGAATTAAGGACGAACTCATTAGCGACGTTCTCCAATAGACACCTACAAACAAACGCACCAGTTTTGGCCGACCTGCAAAACCTTACATTAACCAGATCTGTGCGGGCACTGGATACTGTCTAGAGGACCTAACAAGAGTGATAACCGATAAGGAAGGATGGTGAGAGAGAGAGAGATTTAAGGGATCTCCATGTGATCAGTACGCCATGAGGAGGAAGATGAAGAAAGCCATCATACTACAACTTTTTTATTATTGCAAAAATAAACTAAATAAGGAAATTTAAGTTTTTTCTTCTTTAACTGTATATCATAATACCATAAACAACTTCTTCTTCTTCTTCTTCTTCTTCTTCTTCTTCTTCTTCTTCTTCTTCTTCTTCTTCTTCTTCTTCTTTATTTCCCCATTAATCGGATATCTATTTTCATCTACTTTGCCCATCATTACAATCAACAACACGTTTCTATAAACTTAGAACTTCAACTAAAGCAGACACATACTAGCCACAATATTTCATAAAAACGCCAATAAATATGCCAAGAATTACTGCTCGAGGGAATTTACAACTTGCTAAATTAATGCAATTTACACTTGGTATTTTTTAGCTACCAAAACAGACTGTTTCTACAGATAAAAATATAGTAGGAAAATAACTTGTTTACCCGAAGGATTCGAACCTGATACATCCAGTATAAATGGCGATGAATGAAATTTCCTCCAAAGTGATTAGGGAAAATAATAAAACGGAGGTGAAGATCTGTTTTTACGCGTCGTATCATTGTAAATGCAAATAGCTGAAGAGATGAAACATAAACTCTCTAGATTTTTGGTTCTTCGGTCTGTTTGTCTGTCCAACCATCTATCTCAGTCTGTTCATTTGGATATCATTCAAACCATCTATTATGTCTGTATATATGTAACAGTAATACAGCAAAAACAGTACATCATAGGGAAATTCTTAATTCAGTAATACGCTTAAAATTCTCTGAGGGAATAAATCAATTTCCAGTCCAATTTGTTACTGAATGATAATTAATCCTTTCTTTGTCAATCATCAGAATTCTCGATATAACGGAGATAAATATGGAATGCTAATTAGAATCCTTCACTCCTTCCTAAAAAGAATCATTAATATCATCATGAACTCTATTAGCCATAAAAATGGTTTTTAGAATCCTTTACTCCTCTCTAAACAGAAGAATTAATATAACTATGAACTGCCGTTATTATGAAATGTTAGTTTCCTTCATTTTTTAAAAAATAAAAGTCTCAATATCATCGAATTCAGGAATCGTCAATCTATCCATATTTACCAACCCTTCCGCTCGGGCAGGATATGACACAAGGTCAATTTTTAAACGGAGTTTAACAGGTTTGAATTCAGAGTTTTCATTCTCCGAGACTAGTTGCCTCACCCAATTTGCCCTATTATTGACCCATAGCTGGAATTGTCAATCTATCTATCTTCAGTTAATTACAATAATACTAATAAATTAAATGATTTTCATTATTCTTAAATAAATAATTTGTAAACAATTATATGATTTCAAGTTTTCCTATCTAAAGCTAACCACTTACATGAAATTAAATTTAGTTCACAATCGTTTTAAATCGTCAAACAGTCCACACTTATTTACAATACTAATTATTCAATAGCCAATATATCAATGTTGTTCAAAATCATTTAAAAATCGCTTCGAAAAAAATCCACTTTAAAAATCCACTCGGATCCAGAGTGGTAGTATCAATTAGAGCCCCATCTATAGGTCTATTTCACTTGAAGATGAGACTCTAATAATTACAAACTATCCTGGTCAGAGTGAGCCTGGGAGTAATGACAAAAAGAAGGTGTCTCCATGCTTCGATGTAGAGTGGTTAAGCAAGTGAATCAACTTAAACGATATGGCGACTCGGCTTCCATAAATGTATTTACCCAACTCCTCCCCCACTATAGGCAGGGCGTGACACGAAGTTATTTTTTAAGCAGAGTGAAGTCGTTTTGAATTCAGAATTTTCCTTCTAGACTTGTTACCTAACCAAAGCTAAAGAACCTAATCTGCCCTACTATTTACCTATAACTGGGTTAGAACAGAAGGGCACTATGGCAAAGTTAAACGCAAACAGTAACGGCCAGAATTTGAAATAGAGTCACCGATTCTATTTCCTAAAACCACAACCGTTACGTTAAGCACATCTCCATGTAGCGATGGCCTGACTGAAAATCGTAATTACTATTTGCTACAACATTATCCTTTAAACATTTAAAAATACAATAACATTTTGTATTTTCGGTTTTCATCTGTTTCCAAAGCCTAAATACTTCACACATAAAAATCTGTACCAGTGGAGCAAGTGAATTACACATCTCTGCTTTCATTCAGCGGTCAGTTTTGCCAAATTGCCGCTCGGTTACCATCTGCAGTACGACAAAAAAAAAGGGGGTTTATTGGCGAGAAAGCTCAGCTTCTACTGCTGGAAAATGATCAAAATCATATATTTATGAGGTAAACATCTCTCAGACAGGCTAAACATAATCATATGAAAATATATATATCTATACTATTGAGCAACAGTTCCCAACTTTTTCACTTCGAGGGTCTCAAAGCTTAATTCAGGAAGGTTCGGTGGACAGATCCCCCCCCCAAAAAAAACAAAACAAAACAAAAACAGCCAAATTCACGAGGCAAATGTCAAAATTTATCAATGAGACATCTGGTATTAGCAATTAAAAAAAGATGTAATATCAAGGTTAAATGAAGAGGTTAACAGAAGGGATACATTAGACAAGTGATGATTTGGCTGTTACGAACACTACGTACTTTTTGTTTTAGAGAATAACTATTCACAGCGGTATATAGAGCCAAACGTGCTCATTTTTTGCTGGTTGTGGATGATAAGGTTCCAGATGGAAGCATGTGGTTCTTATAGCAATCAAAGGTGTGGTAAGCAAGAAACCTGAACTTCAAATCTTCTGAACACAGATGGTCCCTGAATTTTATATGCTGTATTTCTTCTTCACAGTCAGCACCAAAAAGCGATGAGAAAATTTTGAAAAGTGGATGTACGATCTCGAGGGCCGTATATGACCAGTGAGTCGTGGGTTTGTGACATCTGGTATTGAGTGATTAAGCTTACAAATTGAATTTAAAATGAGTAAAATTTAGAAATAATTTCAATCTGGAAAGGATTTGTAAACATACGTTTTAATGCAACTACATTCATACACTACCCTATGTATTAATTGGTTCCAAAAGCAGTGATGTAACCCGGTTTTAATCGTAATGCCTCAGAAATAAGTTAAATTGAGGACACCGTAAAACTAGCGTAAATAACCCACGAAATAATTTAGTTATCGCGAAACCTTAATGAATATTAAAAACGCATTTAACCATATTTCAAAGAATAATGAAGATAATTTATAAAAATGTTATTTATCTTGTGATTTGTATTAAGTAGGATGACAAATATGTTAGAATTTTCCGCAATAAATATCTTATTTTACTGTATACCCATTTTTAATGTTTTATTGTATTTTCAATTCTTTTTATTTTCCCTTATTGTTAATTTCAATGTAATTCATTTTTTGGAAATGTATTTTTTTAAGGAAAATCTATTTATTCCAATTCCTTTTATAATGCACTTAGTGATGTTCCAGGATGATGTGACATCTGACGTCATGGCACTCCCTGATGGGATATTAAATCTAGAAAAGTAGCGTAAAGGCATGGGTTAATAAAATCAGAGGGAATTGTTGAGACAGAAGCTGAGCGTCTATCTGGCAAAATGACGTCTTACATGAAACCAGAGGTAGGTTACTGTAATACTCCATGCGGGAAAATTGCATCCATTGTCATTCATTGTGGCTATCTGAAGGCTTACAACGAATAAATAGCATGTATTTACCAACCCTTCCACACGGGTAGGATGAGACACAAAGTCAATTTTAAGCGGAGCCTAACAGGTTTGAATTCAGAGTTTTGCTTCTACTAGACCGGTTGCCTAACCAAGGCTAAAGAAACTAGTCTTATTAGAAATGCAATCAGCCTCGTCCGGTATTTGAACTCGTATCGCAGTGTCCATTTTCTTCGACGATAACTATTACTCCTCGAGCATCTCCATAAATAGAGAATAAAAAGTCGACGTACGAACAGTTAGATGGTGGATAATGCGTCCCAGCTGTTGCTTCAGTAATATGAAGGAAAAGCTTCGTCTTTCACTGCTCTCCACACACGAAATGGAGAGCGCCGCAATCAGCTTATCCACACGAATTGGACCGATGAGAGAGGGATAACGAGAAAAAAAAAATTTCCCTTACATCGACGCCTTCATCGCTGCTGCTAAAGACTGAGTCGCCTCCGTTGGTACAGATATTTACGAGGGTGACATTTCAGCTCTTGTTCACCGCTGCTGAAAATACATAAGCAGTAGTAGTGACTATGGCAGAACATAGTGTTTTGTTACTGAAAACTTATTATTCTGATAGCTCCTTATATCTGTTAGAGTTTACATACATATTGAAGAAACTGGCTTTCTCCGAGTGTTTAGCAGTGGTTTGTACCAGAAGTATATTCTGTTGTTGCACCAGATTAGAAACTGTCATGCTAATGTTCTTAATACATCTGAAAGGGAAATGAGAATGTCAAAATCTGGCTTATGCTATGTTTCATTACTTCAGAACATCTATTGTTTTGCTAAAGATGACTTTCACTACAACCTCCCTATATATATATATACATATATATATATATATTGCCATCCAGAGACATACTCTTTTGTTGTATCACAACTCATCAGTGTGGTTAGACACGCAGGATGCTTCAAGCTGGGATTGAAACTCTCCCAACTTTACGTTATAGTCAGTATCATACCGCACAGCCTTCAGTCGACATACGTCAGATCGGGAATAATAAGGCATTATGTAGTAGCTTTCGCTTGTTTACACTTTGCCTTACCGAATACCAAAGTGCTCAATTGATACGAAGTGCTTTGCACTACGCGATTGACAGCCGTTAATATATATATATATATATATATATATATATATATATATATATATAAGATGAACAAAAGTGATTAGACCAATAGGAATATTTCTTTTGTGTTATTTATTTTGATTGTTCGCAATTGGTTTCAACCTTAGGTCATCGTCACGAGAAAAGTTTCTGTGAAAAAAGTAAGTTTTTTAAAAGTTTTTTTTTTAAAGAATTGATATGCTGTAAAAGGAAGCGACAAAAATGTACTAGTAATGTAGCATTTGTTGGATGAAAATTATTTTCTGCCATTCAAGTGTCTTCAACCGACATGGCTACGTCCTTAAACAACATCAAGTAGTGAGGTTCCAGTTCTAGGGCTCTCGAGTCAACGTTTCTTTATCAATAATGCCAGGTCCACTTTTATTCAGGGATGGTAATAACTGTTTAGGGTTCTAACTATAGGGCAAAGAGATTTGAGATAATGTTTAATATGAGTTTGGATTGATAATATTTATATTGAAATTTGATGGGAATAGTTATCTGAAATAGGAGGCAATACTTTTGAATTTCGTATTTGAATAGATCGACCGTCTTTACTGGAATTGGAATGGTAAATCCAGTTAATTTATAGTTTCCAAGTATTAATGATTGGTACATTTGCTATCATTCATCTTTCCTTTCTTGGCTAAGATCATGATTTCCATCGATTTTTTTTACTCGGGGGTTTAGTTTTTATCCCTCATCTAACAGATTTTCTATTCTTTGTTTACAATAAATCTAGTCTGAATTAGGTGAAAAACTTGAATATTTATGCCTCAAGAAATCCTTTACTATTCTTAAGAACAACATCCGGTTTGTGTTTATTTCAGAATTGTTTAATTGATTCTTCTTCTTCTTCTTCTTCTTCTTCTTCTTCTTCTTCTTCTTCTTCTTCTTCTTCTTCTTCTTCTTCTTCTTCTTATTATTATTATTATTATTATTATTATTATTCTCTGTGCAGAATGGTGGTCCTTCACTGGTGTCTGATGGACAGCAAGTCTCCCCAAGTCTCCAGGACACTTCTTAGCATTCTAGCCGATCTCTACAATGTTGAAGTCTGGATGGTCTCGACTTTTCTGATTTCCAATTCTTCCAGTCCACTTTCCAATCCTTTGCACCAACTACAATTAGTATCACCAACATTCTCATGTTCCTCAGCTTTTTTAGTTCTCGGCCCTGGTCCAAGTATTTGTCGGTCTTTTCATTTTATTTGTTTCTCAGTATGTGGTCCGCTGGAACGGCAAAATCCACTAGACGGTAAGTCCTTTTTTATTGTTAATTTACCCTAAGGTTGGTTTTCTGTCTAGGATTAGGTGATATATTTGTATATTAAAATCCCAGAGAATTTTATGCATTCCATTATTATTATTATTATTATTATTATTATTATTATTATTATTATTCCTTGCGAGTTTTTCCCACCAGCGTTAGCTGATGGTCTTTCATTGGAATCTGAATGACAGCAAGTCTCCTCAAGTTTCCAGAACTCTTCTCGGAATTTTGGCCGAGCTTAGTAATGGTGTAGTTTGGATGGTCCCTGATCGTCTTCCGATTTTTAAGTCTTTCAGCCCCCTTACCAATCCTTTGGAATATGTTGCATAGTTTTCTAAGTTCTCTGGCAAAGTCTAAGTACTTGTCTCTCTTTCCGTTTTCTTTGATTTTCATTCTGTGGTCCGCCGGGTCAGCAAAGTCCACTATTCTAAAAGTTCTAATTTTTTGTTAACTTGCAAGTTTTTCACAACAACTTTAAATGGCGGTTTTCACGGGAGTCTGAATGACAGCAAGTCTCCTCAGGTTTCCAGGGAACTTGTAAGTATTCTAGCCTATCTTAACAATGCTGTGATTTGGATAGTCGATTATTCTTCTGATCTCCAATTTCCCAAGTCTCTTTTACTGGCCTTTGGGGACTGTTGCAAGTGCACCAACTACAATTGGTATCACTGTCACCCACGTGATCCAAAACTTTTTCCGTTCTTTGCAAATCCAAGTATTTGTCTATCTTTTCGCTTTTATTTTAATTTTGTGGTCCGCGAGAACGGCAGAATCCACTAGATGGCAAGTTTTTTCCCTGTTAATTCTAATTTTCCAGCCGTGATTAGGTGATCCGTTTGTATCGCAAAATCTCAGAGTATTTTATTGATATCATTTTCTAGGATGGATTCTGATAGGTGCATATACCTTTTAGTTGTATAGTAAAATTCCAATCTCTTGCACAATTCCCTGTGGATCACCTTTTCCACCCTGTCTTATCTAGACTTGTGCTCCGTTTGTGCAAGTTTTCTGCATTCACTTATTATGTGATTAACCGTTTTATTGTCTCCACACAACCTATGCTTGGCATTGTTATTATCATAATTTACTCCTTTAAGAGTTTTTCATACCAGCGTTAGCTATTGGTTTCT
This sequence comes from Sepioteuthis lessoniana, assembly GCA_963585895.1. Classification (NCBI taxonomy): domain Eukaryota; kingdom Metazoa; phylum Mollusca; class Cephalopoda; order Myopsida; family Loliginidae; genus Sepioteuthis; species Sepioteuthis lessoniana. Next base: position 145,112 of record CAUZXS010006169.1, read on the forward strand.
CACTGGAGTTTGAGTGACAGCAAGTTTCCTCACGTCTCTGGGACTCTTCTCAGAATTCTAGCTGATCTAAATAATGCTGTAATCAGAATCGTCTCTACTTGTCTTCTTATGTCCAAGACTTCCAGCCATTTTACCAATTCTTCAGGACGGCAAAATCCACTTTTCCGCAGGTTCTCTTTTTTTGTTGACTGTCACTAGGGCTGGTTGTCTGACCGAGATTAGGTGATCTATTTTTATCTCAAAATCCTAGAGAAGACTGTGTGTCTCTTTCTACTGGGTGGCTTCTGGGTTGTGCATATACCCCTTGTTCGTATGGTCAAATCAAAATTTTTCCACAACTCCCTGTTCCTTACCTTTCACACTTAGTCGTGTCTAGTCTTGTACTCTTTTCACGCTAATTTAATGCATTCGCTTATCATATGATTAATCATTTCGTCTCTGTTACCACATAACATACGTTTGCTATTTTGTCGCATCTAATCTATTTTTGCTTTACCGTAGTTTGTCCTCCTGGCGTTGTTTTGTGTAGTTATTAGAAGAGATTCAGTTTTTCTCTTAAGGTTTCCCTTTCTTTGCCATGTCCAAGTCTTCTTCAAGATTTCTCTTGTTTGTCGCTTGAAATATCCGTACAGTTGTTTTTCTTCCCATTTTTTTCTTGTTATTGTTATTCTGTTGATCCTTTTGTTGTTAGTGTTATGTCTGGTCGTGGTAATCAGTCTTTCTTTGCTCTTTTTTTATAAAGTCTTCGAGACGTCTTATTGATGTATCGACGCTAATTTCAATACTGGCGAGTCCTCTTTTTCGTTCTTTATTATTATTATTATTATTATTATTATTATTATTATTATTATTATTGTTATTATAAAAAGTTCGTGAAGATATGGTTACTAATGGTACAGTTATCTGAACGGCAGAACTTTATGCAAGATCAATATCAACGGTCAGAGGCATAAATCGAAACGAGTACATTTATAGTAACATGACTTGCTGAAAAGATTTTCTCCAGTAAGCCACGATACTCATCCCATATGTATGTATATATATTGGTCTGCTTTTCTATCTATCTATCTATCTATCTATCTATCTATCTATCTATCTATCTATCTATCTATGTATGTGTGAGTAAGAGGGTGTGGCCTTATTTTGCCAATCGGTATCAACAACAAAAATCCAAACGGAAGCTAGTGAACACAAGTCTGTGCGTCTTTTAATGAATGTTTGCCAAAAGTAAAAGAAGTTAATCGAGTTGAAATAGATGCAAGCGAGCAACCGACCCGAGGCAGCGGTAAGGAGAAAAATCATTTTTGAATATTGGATAAAAATATATTTGGCAGGGAGAAAAGAAAATTGGTGCAAGGTAGGGGAGAAGAGAGAGAGAGAGAGAGAGAGAGAGAGAGAGAGAGAGAGAGAGAGAGAGAGAGAGGCGGAAGGAGAGATGTAGGAGAACTGATGACTAAGAAAGGAGAGATCAAATGAGAATGATGGCGAGCATTTCAAACATCAAAGAATTCCACATTAAATTGATGCATTTTTATGAAGTAAAAAAAGAACAACAAAAAAAAAAAAACAACAAAAAAACAACAAAAAAAAAAAACAAAAAAAATGAGCACACTAACCTATGAATTCGCGTGTTTGAAAGTGAGGAGGAAAAGATATCGCATATGAAGAATATATATATACATATATATATATATATATATATATGTGTGTGTGTGTGTGTGTGTGTGTGTGTGTGTGTGTGTATGTGTGTGTGTGTGTGTGTGTGAGGATGCGTGTGTGCATGTGTATAATGGACTCGCCGTTGATCTCGATGTTCAAGGGCCTAACATTTCATTTGAAGATGTGAACCGTTTGACAACCTTCATAGGTGATTCGTTTTTAGTAGTGAATACTTCTGTAGTATCAGCCATATATTCTTTGGATGAGTTGACAACAGAAGGATGGTTCAACAGTATGTCACATATTCATTGGAGAAAATCTTCATAGGTGTGTGTGTGTGTGTGTGTGTGTGTGTGTGTGTGTGTGTGTGTGTGTGTGTGTGTGTGTGTGTGTGTGTGTACGTCCGTGTTTGCGTATTAGCAAACAAAAGAAAAAGCCAGCAAACAGTTGAATGATGATAAAGAGTTTGAAGATTAAAAAGAGGAAGTAGTTTTCGAAAATGCTAGCTGAGATATACTTACCGATTGAACTGCTTGTAAAGAATTAGGGGAAGGGATTACAGTGACATCCATTAAAAAGACTGGGTGTATGCGAGGGGTAGGTTAGTTTGTGATTGTGCCAAATAAAATGCAGCTTGATTTCATTCGGGCTTCTAAAAATCGATGGAACTGAAGCTGGAGCGATTTGAAAGGACGCATCCTAGCAGTGCCGAACGACTTTTGTCTCTCTCGTATTAAAGAGCTCCTATCAACAATCTACAATAAGAAAAGCGTTGAACGGAAACCCCTTAGATAAATAGATAGATATGAACAGGCAAAAAAGAAAGAAAGAAAGATATGAAAAAGTTGAGGTAGATAAATATGAACTGGCTAAGATTGGAAGATATGAAAAAATAGATAGATAGATATGAAAGGGTTAGGGTCGATAGATAGACATGAATAGGCTAAAATAGAGAGATATGAAGAGGCTGAGATAGATAGACATATTGATTGATTGGTTGTTTGATTGATAAATAGATTGATATGAACAATCTGAGATATCTAGATGGATAAATGATAAACAGACAGATATGAATAGATTAAGACAGATGTGATCAGAATGAGATAGATAGATAGATAGATAGATGGATGGATGGGCGCTGATTGATTCATTGACTGATTTTAATGGTTTACCAAACTATCTCGGATTATTTCATACCAAGAGGTTACGTTCATAGTTACATGTTTTATATAGTTTTTATCACTTAGAAAGGCACATGGTGCAGTGGATAAAGTATTTTTTTGAAAGTGCTTCTGAGTGAAATCATTTGGAGGTTCCAGGTTCAATCCCATCTACAGGTAAGATAACAAAGAATACTTACTATAGCTTAAAGCTTTGTACCCTGTCGTGGTTAACAGATTTAGCACACTCTACCCTTGTGGTTTAAATAAAGAGTTCAGTTCGAAATTCTTTGTAAACTCCCAAGTTCGACGTAATACACTTGAAGAACGCCGAACAATATATAACAATATATATAAAGACAATAGTCTTAATATTCTGAGTGATAAAAATCATCAAGCTTCATTTCAGAAATTTAGACAAATAATTTTGTGTGGAGTTGTTTCTTTAGAGTTTTTGCACTCAGTTAAATACTATTTGTATTGATATCTGATTCAAATAATTAGTGCAAAATTGTACGGTGTCAAGTATTTCTCTCTAATAGTAATACTTATATGATTTCAAGTGATTATTGCTATTTGATAATAGTCATTTGTTTTCACAGTTATATTATTTCGAGTAACTAATAATAACAATCCTTAGGAAACAATTATATCTTCAACTAACTATTTTAATACAAATAATTAACGGTAATATGGCATCAAATATTCCAATCTAATACGAATAATTTTTAAATAGATATATTTGATAAGATTCAAAGGATACCACCACTCCAGGTTAGAGTAAACCTGGGAGTAATGACAATAAAGGGTTATTCCACACTCCCTAGATGTGTGTGTACATGAGTGAATTTGTAATATCAAAATGTAATTACTCTAATGGAAAAAAAGAAAGAAAAGAGAATAGTATGGATTCTTTATTTAATAGCATATTAACCTTCATGGGTTATTTAATGTCAAAGTCATCCTTATAGAAGATTAGTAGTGGTACTATCCAATCTATTGCCGGGGGGGATGAGGGGGCTCATACCTTTCCAGAAAAGAAAAAAGTTCACGTAACTATTATCCTCACAGTAAAAGAAATTAGTAAATCGAGTTCGAATTTCAACTAAAGCTTATATTGTTCATTTATTCTTTGCCATTATCAGATATCTTGACAAAAATGTTTCATCACTGGTACATTATGACTGTTTACAGCGACTGGAATGGGTCAATGAACCCTGCAGTAGTTTATGACAGGCAGTGGTAAGAATAAAAGCTTTGATATCCACTGTCATTTGCAACAGAAGCCAGACTGGTTCTTATTAAATTCAAAAGTTTCTTTGATATTAAAATAAAGATTATTGATTAATTTTTCAACTGTTGTTTCACAGGATTGATAATAAAGAAAACAGGTATGTAAATAAATAAATACGTAAAATAAAATAGAATAAAATAAAACGGGAAAACCTTGTTTGTTTACGATATCTTAGAAAGTGTATCACAGGTCACATTTTCGTTTTCATTTTTCTCCACAAAAGTTCTTTGAGAGTATTAGGGTGTATCAAAATTATTTTCGGTTTTTAAGCAACCGAGAATTCATAAAAACAGGTTCTTTTCTGTTTTTTTTAAAGTGAGAGGTTTTGCAAATGGTATCTTTCGATGATCAGACTTCTTGGTGGTCAGATTCATCTCCACTAGCATTTTAAATCATCATAATCGACAACTGAAAGTCATCTTCTGCTGGAATCTACGTATTTACCCAACCCTTCAACACGAGTAGGATGTGACACAAAGTCATTTTCTAAGCAGAGTTCAACAGTCTTGAAATCAGAGTTTTCCTTCTTCTATACCTGTTACCATACCAAGGTTAAAGAGCCTTGTCTGCCCTACTATTTACCCATAGCTGGAGGGAGAACAGTTAGATGCATACCTTTACCGAGCGTATAAACATTATATGAAAATGCAAGCAGCCTCGTCCAGGACTTGAACTCGGTCCCTGAGTCGATACAACTATAACCATTACTCCACGAACGCCTCTATAGGATCTATTTCAAAGTATCCATGGCAAGCTTAAATCAATTTTAGGCTGTATGATCAGATATTCTTTTTCATTTCTTTTCTGTGAGTAGCTTCAGTGGCTTTGATGTCCAGTTTAAAATAATGCCTCAAAATTGCCCATCATAACGTTGGAAACAAACGGTACTGATGGCTAGTATTGATAATGATAGGATATATACTATAATGATATCAATAATAAAGTAGAATCGCTTACAGACTTTAGATGTGTTGAAAAGACAAAGAATGATGGAAATGCGCAAGAAGAGGAATTTGTAAGAGGATACTTGTACAAACAAGAAGAGAGAGAGAGAGAGAGAGAGAGAGAGAGAGAGAGAGAGAGATATGAATAAACCAAACAATGAATGAACAACCTTTTTAGATAGAAGAAAACGACAAAGAGAAAGAAAATCAAGAAAGAAAAAAGAAAGTGATAATTATTTGTGAATAAAGAATAATCTTTCAGATTGATAGAAATCTTGATTTTACAAGGCTATTTTTAGATGACCTTTCGCAGTTCAGCGCAAATCACTAAGTGTGCAATTTGAATATTCCACTACAGATCAATCACCAACAATACCAAAGCATCCTGAACATTTTTATCCGTTTTTCTTTTTCAAGTTTGTCATGTAGACCAGGAAATACGATAAATATTATGGAAAATATACATAAAAAATAACTTGGTAAAAAGGGAAAAAAAAGTGGAAAAGATATCATATCATAAGGGGCACTTGTGGTGTAACGGTTATCGTCATAAGAAATGGACATGATAACTCGAGTTCAAATTCAGGACGCGGCAGTTTGTATTTCACGTAGCTATATAATCCTTGGAAGAGGTATGAATCCAACTATTCTCCTTCCAGCTATGGGTAAGTTGTAAAGCAGATTGGAGTCATTAACCTTGGTATGGGAACCGATCTAGGAGAAAGAAAACTCGTTTGAATTCTCGTTTGTCAAACTACTTTGAGGGCTTCCTTTCCTACTCTTCCTCCCTCTGTTCCTTCTCCTCTTTTTAATTAATCTAAGAAAAATAAAAATGAAATATTAATGAAGAGAGAATTAAGATAAGAAGCAATCAGAGAATTCTATGCGAAGTGTTGCAGGAAATAAATAAATAAATAAATAAATAAGAAATGAACAAAAAATAAAGCCAATGAGATAATTGATGAATGAAAGAAATGAGGAAAGAAGCAATATGAAAGAGAGAACTGAGATATAAAGCAATAAAATAATTTATTTACATTGATGAACACAATGAATGGAAAAGATGAAGAGAAAGAATAAGAATAGGAAAAAAGAAAACTAAGATACAAAGCAAAGTTGTTGTATACTCTGATAAACGAAATAAAAAAGAAAAAGAAAGAATAAAGGAAATGAAGAATGAAGGACAGGAGGAAAAATGAATTATTTATGCAAAGGAATGAAATACACGGAAAAGGAAAGAAGAAAGCCAGAAAAGGATAATGAAGAATGAAGAGAAGGCAAAAGAAATGAATCATTTATGTTAGGGAATGAAAAAGAAAAAAGAAAAAGAAAAGAAAAAAAAGTTTGAAAAAGGTAATGCAGAAGGAAAGAAAGGAAGAGAAAATGAATTATTTTATTAGGCAATGAAATAAATAAAAAAAGAAAAGAAAGAATAAAGCCAATCAGAAAAGGAAAATGAAGAATGAAGGAAAGGATAAAACGAATGAACTATTTATATTTGGGAATAAAATAAACGAAAAATAAAAGAAAGAAGAAAGCTAATCAGAAAAAAATAATGCGGAATGAAAAAAAGGAAGGAAGAAGAAAGTACTTAAGAAGCAATTAAAGATTTTTCTTAACAATTACGGAAACCACTTTTCTTCGTTCTTGATAATCCGATATTTAATTTTTTAATTTCATTTCTGGCCAAAAGCTTTTCGGTCTTTTTAATTTTATTATTTCTTTTCGTCATGTTTCTTTCATCTTTTCATCTGGAAAATGAGTTCTTTGTTTTGACGGCAAAATTGAATTATGTCCATGATGAAAATGTGTTTTTCACATGGAAGCATTCAGACACAATGCGCAGTTTTTGATATTTACTAAATTAGGTACAGGACAAAGCTATAAGGGGAGGGGAGACCGGTGGCGTAGTGGCTAAGGTACTGAACTGCAATGTTGTAGTTAGCGAAATCCAGTTGTGCTATTGCGTTCATTTAACTGCCTTGGTAATGGTATGAACCCTCTTATCACCCAGCTATGAGTCAAATATTACCACTATGGTTATTCTACATTTTGCATTAAATAAGTCACAAAGGTTGGTATGCCATTTAACCAAAGCTATAAGTGGAGAGACTCAGTTCAAATCTTGGATGTAGCTGCTTGTGTTTCATACCACCCTAATGCCTTTGGGAAAGGCATGAATCCATCGGTCCCTACGAGCTATGGGTAAATAATAAAGGAGATAGGTTCTTTAGCCTTGGTTTGGCAATCAGCTTAGAGTAATGAAAACACTGAATTTAAACCACCTGTACCCCGCTAAAAACTGACTGTGAGTCACATCGTGCCCGTGATGGAGGGGTTTGGGAAATACTTATGTGCTGCCAATTCTATCATATGCATTTCCTGTCCAGTATCATTTTGAAGTCCTTTGTGTAGATTTATGTTCTTGAAAGCACTACAATATTTTTAGTTGTTCGTCCTACCTTGTTCCATATTTTATATAAAGTAATGAGTAATTTATCTATTGTGAGAAAACGATTATAAGACTTTTCCGTTCATTAATGGTTAGCTTTAAAATATGGAAGCATAAAAAATATTTTTCTTGTTGACAAGAAATTCAATACAGTGTGTTAAAATAAAATTTTAGCAGAAATTTAATGTGGGCGAATCAAAATATTTTTATATCTTTATCAAATGGCTAGTCTTGGGTATCTTTTTATTCATCCTCTAGATTAATCAAGATAGATTTTTTCAATCTTTGTTGAGAGAAAAGGCTACTCTTGTTAAACAAATAGAATTTGGGCACTTTTTCATTGTCTTCGTCCGACCAAAATTTCAAAACCAGTAAGAATTGATATGTTAAGTTTACCTGTTAGTCTCAAGAAGATTTAGGGGATAAGGTTAATATTTGGATAAAAGTTTGGGCTTGGAGTTTTGTTTTCGTAGTAGGGTTAACTAAATGAATCTTTATTTGTCAGAAAAAAGAAAGAGCTTATTTTTTTTTTTTTTTTTATGCATCTGCACTTTAAAATTATGACCGTTAGCTTTTCGCAGGAATGAACAGAAAATAAAAAACAAAAACAGAAAAAACAAAACAAAAAATCTCAACAAACTAACAATCCCCCTCCCCGCACCCCCCCAAATAACCACCAATCCTCCACACCACCACAAAAATTTCTTCTTGATTGATCTTCTACCTTTTTCAAACCGAAACACAATAACAGTAATTATGAATAGCTCTAATGCCGAAGCATTGCTGTAACGTGATGAATTTATTGCTCACTATTAAAAGAAGACATCGAAAGTATTGCTTTATTATTATTATTATTATTATTATTATTATTATTATTATTGCAACAGTTTTTCACACCAGCATTAGCTGATTGCTTTCCACTGTAACCTGAGTGACAACAAGTTTCCTCAAGTTTCCAGGACTCTTCTTAGTATTCTGGCTGACCTCAACAATGTTGTTGTTTGGATGGTCTCCACTCGTCCTCTAATTTCCAAGTACTTGATTATCATTATTATTATTATTATTATTATTAGAGTTTTTCTTACCTGCGTTGGATGCTGACCTTCAACTGGAGTCTGAGGGACAGCAAGTTTCTTAGCTATGCTGTAGTTTAGATTGCCTCGGCTCTTCCTCTGATTTCCAAATCTTTCGGCTCTCTTACCAAGTACACCAATTATGATTGGTATCACTGTCCAAATCATGTTCCATATCTTTTTTTAGTTCACTGGCAAGGTCTAAGTACTAGGTTCTCTTTTCGTTTTCTTTGATTTTTACTTTGAGGTCAGCCGGGACGGCAAGTTGCTTTTTTTTAGTTAATTATCACTAGGTCTAGTCTTCTGGCCAGGATTAGGTGATCTGTTTGTATCTCAAAATCCCAGAGAACTTTGTGTTTCTCATTCTTCAGGACAGATTATTATTATTTTTCTTCTTTGAGAGTTTTTCACACTAGCGTTAGCCGATGGTTGCTCACTGAAGTTTGAGTGACAGTAAGTCTCCTTAAGTCAGACTTAATCTTGAAATCCTTAGGTGCTAGTTTGCTACATTCGGTTATTATGTGATTAATCGTTTCTCTTTCTCCGCATAACCTACATTATTCTCTTGCGTATTATCGATTTTCGCCTAATATAACTGGTCCTTATGGCGTTGTTTTGTGCAGCTATTAGAAGAGATTCAGTTTCTCTCTTGAGATATCTTTTTCGTAGCCATGTCCAGATCTTCTCATGTGCAGTCTTTTGTCCATTTCTAGGTTGTGTTTTGTTGATACACAGCATAAAATAACCCAAGAAGTAGGTCGTGAAATTTTCTTTTCGTTCATACTCCAGGAAGTATGACCCAGTTCATCTGTGAATGAATTTTTCTAAAAGTCATCTTTGAGCCTTTAATATTGTCGAGTTTGCCTTCATTTCTGTATATTCATTTGTTCTTTGTTCTATATATTTAATTTAATTTGTCTGAGTGTGTGCGTGTGTGTGTGTATAAATCAACTTCAGTTCTTTCATTCTTTGGTTATATGTTATCTTTGTTAGATATGCATAATGTTCTATAATTTTGAAAATAATTATCAAATACTGTTTGAACTTTTAAAACCTGTTTCTCGATTTTTGTTAACAGATGTGACACATTAGACGTTAATACAAAATGCAGAAGATAAACTTGAACAGAGGGTTTAACGCCTAAGTCAATAATACCCTCGCGGAAAGGTATGAACCCCCTTATCTCTCTCGCTATCACAGCTGCTTGTCTACAAGAATTGCTTTGGCATTAAATAACCCACAAAGGTTGATATGATATAAGCCATTAAACAATGAAACCAAATCAAACCAAATCCAAAAATGGATAAATTGTAGGACCAACTTGCTTTCAGTGGGGTTGTAAACACACACACACCACACACACACACACACACACACACACACACACACACACACACACACACACACACAGACAGAGACACAAGCATATATATATATATATATATATATATATATATATATATATATTACTGTAATCTTTACGTAAAGTTAAAAAGAAATGTTGTAATTCCCTAAATTAATATTAAATTTGGTGATTTACGTTGAAATGTATTTCGAATTTAAGTTTTTAAAGTTTTTTTTTAACTTAATTTGCTGTAAAAAGTGAGTTTAGAATATACGTCTAGTAACTTTATAGTGATTCCAACCGGTAATAAAAAGAAAAACTAGAAATGGGCAAATGAGGAGGAAACTCTGCACCCCTCTTCTGCCCCCTCCAACCCTTCCCTCCGGTGTCTATTCTGACTGTAATTATTTTATCCATTAGATCTGAAGAAATCCTGTTATTTTTGGTGTTATTGATTCATATCAATACCCATACAGGACGGAAATAAATTTATAATCCTAGTGACCGGTTTTTGTTTTTCTTAAGATATATATATATATATATATATATATATATATATATATATATATATATATATATATATATATATATATATCAAAGATGTTGCACCTTTTTGAACAAATCCAGGGAGCAGCATCCCAAAAAATAGTTGTTGTACAGCCACTTGCCTTCCCTCTCACAAACCATTCAACTAAGACGAATAAGACATAGTGGAAACTGCTGGAGAAGCAGGAACGAACTCATATATTCACCCGTGGGCTCACACATATCGGCATACCAGCGTTGGCAGACTAGCAAAGACCTACGTTCAGCAACTTTGTGCGAACACTGAATGCCGTCTGGATGACCTGACAAGAGTAATCGACGATAGAGACAGATAGCAAGAGAGAGAGAGAGAGAGAGAGAGAGAGAGAGAGAGAGAGAGAGAGAGAGAGAGAGAGAGAGAGTGAATCTGAGCTGTCAGCACGATTTGATGATATATATATATATATAAATTCGTATATCTGTTGTGTTATTGAGTGTGTATGTATATGAAAATATATTCAGAGGTTCAGGTTTATTTGCATTCAAGCGGACCTATTTTCTCTCGCGGTCCCGTACAAAAATGTCACGAATTCTATACCCTGACCTACTTTTACTTGGATGTCGTTAAAGTATTGGCTAGCGTGTTGGTCTGTGATACTATAGTAAGTGAGTTCGAAATCCAGTCACTCTATTATGTTCCCTTTCAGACAAATATCCTTGGGACAGATAGGAACCTCCTTATATCCCAAGCTATGAGTTAAATAGTACTACTGCAGTTCTTCTACAAGGATGGCATTAAATAACCCACAAAGGATGATATGCTATTTACTTTTACTTTTTTAAAGAATTATTTTGATGCTTCGAAGACAGTGTTTCTATTGATTTGTTCCATAAAAACTCACATCTTTCAATCAACCTCTGTTCACTTGCTGTTCGATGTGGTTCCCGCCCAAGAGTGTAATTTAAAATGGCGGCCTCATGAATAAATAACCACATTTCGAAATCCACATTTTATCAAAGAGTTGTTAATACCAGTTTTTTAAAATCTATCGATGGTCCTGATTGTGAGTTTTGGGATGTTTTGATCCGCGACTCGATAAGAATCAGATGTAGGAGGAAAAATGGAAAAATGTAAGTAAAAATGAAAAGGAAGGAAAAATATTAATTTTAAAACACTTGGGGGTTTTATTTGTAATTTGGCACACGTTGAAGTTTTTCATCTAAAGAAGCTTTTTGCATAGACTTGCTTTAAGCAATTAATATCAAGCTTTACCTATTACGTTCACACACACATTGGGGTAATTCATACACACACATATCTATCTATCTATCTATCTGATATCAACAATGAAGTTATATTTAGAAATGTGTGCTCAATATCGATGATAGAGCATATATGTCTGAGTTATGATAGCGTAGACACTGATTCAATGGCGCTTGGTGACTGTCAGTTTCTCTTTAATACGATCATCAGATCAAGATCCTAAAAGCGAGAAACTGAAACCAAGTGCCGTTGGCTCTGTGTCTACGCTATCCTTTCTTAGATCTATATATATATATATATATATATATATATAAGTAGTCTATCAAGAAGTAAAAAATAGTCTATGTAGGGTTGTATCTTAGTATACTTTAAAGTACTCACCTTTGGATCTGCTATATATATATACTGGAGTAATGATTACTAAAAAGTATATGAAGTTCTCTTTTGGGATAGCTATCCTCTCCCTTGTGGTATTAAACAAACTTCTGTCAGAAGATTTTGTAATGATATTACTATTTAAAGATTTTATACCACTCTGCCATTATAGCATTGAGTACCACTTTTATACAAAAATATCTTTTGCCTTTCTTCTATCACCACATTAATTTGAGGATATTTATACACACACACACACACACACACACACACACACACACACACACACACACATATATATATATATATTTATATATATATATATAATTGAATAGTTCCTCAAAGGAGTACTTTATGTTTTTCTAACATAATTATACCCCACACGTGTTTCGGTGGTCCTCTTCTGGGAACTAGTAATGTGTTTGTTTTGATAGGGGTGTGATTTTTTAAAATTCAAATTCATCTATATTCATGTACGTATTAACAAGTATTCACTTTGTGTGTGTGTGTGTGTGTACATTTTCGTGTATGTGCGTATATCCAGTTTTTGTTCTTCTTTTCTCTTTCTTCTTTGAGTTGAATGTGTGTGAGAACGTATCAAACGTATTTAATGTACATCCAGTTATTGTTTCTTTAATCTTTTTTCCATTTCTGAGTTGAATGTATCATAGATATATTTTAAGGTAGTTTGTGTATAAATGTTTGTAGTTGTGAGTCTGTGTGCGTATGTATGTATGTATTTATGAAATTAGGCTCTGTTTAATGTAGGTTTAAACTTATCTATGAATGTTTTTTCTTTTATTTGGAGTAATCAGTCGTCATCAGCTAGGTATATTTGCATCATTTAAAGGATTCAATTACTACATTCGTAAAGGTGTTTTGAAACATAGAGTTTTCTTTTTTATGATAATATATTGTTACTTTTATGTAAAGAAACCCTAGTATATATATATATATATATATATATATAGAATTCAGTGCATGAATTATTAGAATGGCCATACGAAATGAATTATCAAGCAAGGCTTAACTTCACACACACAGACACACACACACACACACACACACACACACACACACACACACACACACACACACACACACACACACACACGTATATATATATATATATATATATTCAGCGATTCAATGCATCGTCGTGGTTGGTGATTTCCCTACTCAGATCACTGCCAGGAGGTAAGCATGACATCTTAGCGTAAGACCCACATACCCAGTGACTTTTAGAGAAATGAAGTGAGCTAATCTTCTGGCATTTATCAAAGTCATTAAAATATTTCTTCTTATTCATAACTGCGGCATTCAACGCATCAAACTGAATTAAACCACAGTTTACTCCTTAAATACATTTGAGTCTGACATGTCGAGTCTTAGTGAGACAGTAGCTGTCATTGTTGCTTCGTGGAGGTTGTCATAATTGTTTATCAAAGCTGAGTTAAAAAGTGCCAAAGGCTTTTTGATCAGAGCTGGTTTAAAACCTAAAATTTTAAAATTACTATCCTGCGTTACTCATCTCGTTATTCTGAATTTCACGCATGGCCACGATCATCAGTCGTGTTATGCTTTACGGACACCTGATTATATATATATATATATATATTAGTTGGCCAGAAGGCTCCCTTTTCAATAGCTACTACCTTGAAGGCGCTACTCCTTTCTCTGATTGATTCACTTACTCTTGCTCCGTACATTATAGGGTTGAGTGTTAAGCAAGGAGACATCGAGTAAAATTTTTTGAGTGTTTGGTATGACTCGAACTGGGATTGAATCCTGGTCTTCCGGACTATAAGCGAACACTTTAACCATTTTGCCAATGGGCTTGTGAGTGCGATTGGTAAGTTGTCGAGATTACGCATAAATTAAAATAACGCTGACAACTCTCTTTATCCGATACATTTACCAAAATTACATGAAAATATTTTAATATTTTATTTCAGGAATACTTACTTTGTTGGTGAAGAAAATGAGTAAAAACAAGTGTGTCGTAGTGGTACACTCGGAGGAGAGCACAAAGTAGACGCTGTCAAATTGTTATTAACCAAATCTTTTTAATGTTCTCGAAAAATAATTTTGAAATGAATTATTGAAATATTTCTCTTTATTTTTGAAAGTATTTAAAAATAATTGAGGATTTTTTAGAACCTCAATTTTTCATTAAGATATTTGTAAAATTAATGTTTTGAATATTACCGAAAACGATTTTCTCAAAATATTTTCACAATAAATTCTGACATCATACTGTCATCATACAGTATAACCCTAATCAAAAGACTAAGCAATTAAAATAGTGCCTGCGTATGCTGATTTTTGGCTTCCATAATAACTTTTGAAAGAAACAGGCGCAAACACACACACACACACATGCGTGCACGCTCGTAACGTAACGGTTATCGTCGCAAGAAATGAACTTGGTAGCCCAAGTTCCAATCCTGAACGACGTTGTTTGCATTTCACATGGCAGTAATAATCTTGGGAAAGGCATGAATCCTACTATTCTCCTTCTATTTGTGAGTAAATAAAGGGGCATACTAGATTATTTAACCTTGATATGGCAACTAGTCTAGAAGAAGGAAAACTCTGAATTCAAACCAGTTGTACTTGGCTTTAAAAAATTGACCTTTTGTCACAAATCTCTCGTAGCGGCGGGTTAAGATAAATACATATTAATCTAGAAATATGGGGAACCAAGTGAGAGTCGAACCTACTTGTTATAGTTTACTAACTTATTTCGTTAACTATTTCACCAAAAAGGGGTTTGCCTAGATTGGTAAGTAATTAAATTTAGTTTAGCTAACCCGTATTACAGAAGCTTACCATTCACGAGCGAGTTCGATCCGTAGGTGTCGTGTTTGTTGGTAAGCTGATTGATAGATTCACTTATGTGAATCAGTATATAGGTTGATATGATTGCTTTTATTCCTCGCGAGTTTTTCCCCACCGGTTCTAATTGACGGTTTTTCATTGAAGATCAAAAGATCGAGTGGCAGCAAGTCTTCTCTGGTCTCCAGGACTCTTCTGAGTATTCTAACAGATATTAACAGTGTTGTGATTCTGATGGTCTCGATTCTTCCCCTGATCTCAGTTCCTACAATTTCTTTTCCAAGCCTTATGGAATCGTTCCAAGGGATCTACCTACAATTAATATCGCCGTCACCTTCATTTTTCATTGCTTTTGCAGTTCCATGGCAAGTTCCAGGTATTTGGTTTATCTTTTCGCTTTCTTTTATTTTCACACTACAGTCTGTTGAAGCAGCAAAATTCACGAGACGATGAATTATTTCCTTCTTGTTAATTAACACTAGGTCTGGTCTTTTGACTGGGATTTAGCTATGCGATTGCATCTCAAATCCCAGAGAGTTTTATCAGTTTCATTTTCAGAACAGGTTCTGGTTTGTGTATATACCCTTTGTGAGCATGGTAAAACGTTAATCTCTTGCACAATTCCCAATGAATCATCTTTCCCATCCAATCATACCTACCATTACACTCCTTTTGTGTCAGTTTGTTATATTCGCTTATTATCGGATTAACGAGTTCATTTCTGCAACTACATAACCTATACTTGTTATTCTTCTGCGAATTAGTTTTGTTTTGATGGCAATTAGCAATAGGATTATTTTGTGCTGTTGCTAAAAGAGATTCAGTTTCTCTTTTGAGGTTTCCCTTTCGTAGAACTGCACTGGTCACCACGCGTGCAATTTTCTTATTTTGGTGCTTGAAGCATCCAGAGAGTTGTTTTATTAAACAGTTAAAGACACAATAATAATGCATCAAGTTGTCATAAAAGGGATGCAAAAACAGACATGACTTGATTGGGAAGATGATCCCCTTGGAATTATGCAAGAAACTGACTTTTCCCCATACTGATAAATAGTATATGCACAAACCAAAACCTGTTTTTGAAAATGAAAGGCAATAAAATTCTTTAGGACTTTAAGATACAAACGGGTCACCAAATCCGGGCGAGTAGACCAGAGATAGTTTTAATTAGTAATAAAAACAGAACTTGTCATTAAGAGGATTTTTCGTGCAAGCAGACAACAGAATGAAAAGGAAAGAAAACAAACAAACAAACAAACAAAAAAAAAAACTGGACAAAAAAAACAAAAAAAAAACAAAAAAAAACTGGACTCCTTGCCAGAGAGCTGAAAAGTTGCGGCACATGAAAGTAACAATCATACCAATTACAGTTGGAGCCCTTGGAACAGACCCCAAGAACCTGGAAAATAGACCGGATGAACGGGAGATCAGAGGAAGAATTGAAATCATTCAGATCACAGCATTATTGAAATCGGCTAAGATGCTTACGAGAGTCCAGGTGAGTTAAGGAGGTTTACTATCGCTTGGACTATAGTAAAAAAACACTAGTTAGAACTGGTGTGAAGAACACGTCATTATTATTATTTTACTCTTGAGAGTTTTCTACATCAAAGTTGGCTGATAATTTCTCACTGGAGTTTGAGTGACTGCAAGTTTCCTCAAGTCTACAGGACTCTTCTCAGTATTCTGGCCGATCTTATTAATGCTGTAGTCTGGATGGTCTCTTCTTTTCTTCTAATTTCCAAGTCCTTCAGTCTCCTTACCAAACCTTTGGGGACTATTCCAAGAGCAACAATTACCATTGGTATCGACGTCACCTTCATGTTCCATAGTTTTTTTTAATTCTCTGTCGAGGTCTACGTATTTATTTCTCTTCGTTTTCTTTTAACTTTATTCTATAGTTTGCCGGGACGGCAAAGTCGACTATTCGGCAGGTTTTTTTGTTTTCTTTTTTTTGGACTATCACTAGGTTTGGTCCTCTGATCGAAATTAGATGATCTGTTTATTATTATTATTATTATTATTATTATTATTATTATTATTGCAGCTGTTGTTGTTGTTTTTTTTGTTATCATTATTAATATGATCGTTGTTGTTGTAGTCGTAGTAATAGTAGTATTTGCAGTAAAAGCAGTTATATAATCTGTTATAAATAAAATCAACCAAGAGTGATAAACAGTATTTCAGTTGTTGAAAGGTTAGACAACTGAGCGTCTCACGCAAAGAGAGAGGAATTTGCCTCGTTGAGTTTTCTAAAACCAATAATTAGATATTTTTAGATCACTAAGGCGAGCTTTGGTCAGAAACCCTGTTGTTAAACGTAGCGTGACGTCAAGAGGCAAAATCCCCTATGAGCCAATCAAAAGCGCTGAATAAAACTTAGGCTCTTCAGTCCGGATAATAACAAAACAAAACGCAGGACGTTTATCTAGCCTTTGCAAGCATGGACGTTTATTTTTCAACTTTATTAGTTTGTGAACAGGGAAAAGGTTCTGCTAGATCATTGTCCGTTATAAAGCTCAGTAAGGGTGTGCGTGTGTAAATGAAAGATTTTGCAGTTGGGTTTTGAGGTTTATTTAGATGAAAAATCGGTATTTTATCAATTCTTATATATAAGCAAAAATTAATTTTAGTGTGTGGACATTCTTTTTTTTTACTGGATCTAGTCTACCGACCGAAATTGTGTGATACGTTCTAATTTTCAAGTCCAAATAGGATTTTACTGTTTATATCTACATAATCAGGTTCTGGTTGATCTGATTGATCTGAATTCTTTTTCTTCTTTTTAGTTTTTCACATCAGCATTAACTGATGGTTTTTCACTGGAGTTTGAGTGACAGCAAGTCTCCTCAAGTCTCCAGGACTCTCCTCAATATTCTGTCCGTTTTTAATAATGCTGTCGTTAGGATGGTCTTCACTCGGCCGCCAACTTCCAAGCCCTCCAGTCCCTTTAATAATGCCAGAAGCACCAATCACAATTGTTACAATCGTCACTTTCATGTTCCACAGCTTTTTTTCAATTCTCTAGCAAGGTCGAGGTACTTATCCTTCTTTTCACATTATTTCAGTTTTATTCTGTGGTCAGCTGGGACACCAAAGTCGACAATTTTGCAAGTTCTCTTTTTTTTCTTGATTATTATAAGGTCAGGTCTTCTGGCCGAGATTAGGTGATCCGTGTGTATGTCAAAGTCCCATAGGAGTTTATGTGTGTCTTTCTTATTTTACTCCTTTAGAGTTTTTCACATCAGTGTTAGCTGATGGTTTTTCACTGGAGTTTGAGTGACAGCAAGTCTCCTCAAGTTTCCAGAACTTGTCTCAGGATTCTGGCTGTTCTTAGCAATGCTGTTGTTTGGATAGTCTCTACCAGTCCGCTAACTTCCAAGTCCTTTTTATTATATTTATTATTATTATTATTAGTATTTACTCATTAAAGTTTTTCTCATCAGCATTAGCTGATGGTTTTCACAGGAGTTTAAGTGACAGCAAGTCTCCTCAAGTCTCCAGGACTATTCTCAGTATTCTGGCCGTTCTCAATAATGTAGTAGTTTGGATGGTTTCCACTCGTCCTCTTATTTCCAAGTCCTCCAGTCCCTTTAGTAATCCTTTAGTTACTGTTCTAAAAGCACCAATTACAATTGGTATAATTGTCACCAGCATGTTCCATAGTTTTTTCAATTCTCTAGCAATGTCCTGGTACTTATCCTTCTTTTCACATTCTTCCAGTTTTATTCTGTGGTCAGCCGGGACAGCAAAGTCGACAATTTTGCAATTTCTCTTTTTTTGTTGTTGATTATTATTAGGTCTGGTCTTCTAGCCGAGATTAGGTGATCCGTGTGTATGTCAAAGTCCCATAGGAGTTTATGTGTGTTATTTTCTAAGACAGGTGCTTGGTTGTGCATATACCGTTTGTTTGTAAAGTCAGATTTAAATTTTTTTGCACATCTCCTAGTGAATCACCTTGCCGACCCAGTCGTGTTTTGACTTATACTCCCTTTTTGCAAATTTGCTGCATTCACTTATTATGTGATTGATAGTTTCATCTCTGTCACCGCATAGCCTACATTTGCTATTTTGTTGCGTCTTATCTATTCTCACTTTGATATGGTTGGTTCTTACTGCGTTGTTTTGTGCTGCTATTAAGAGAGATTCTATTTTTCTCTTAAAGTTTCCTTTTCTTAGCCAGGTCCAGGTTTTATCGACTGAGATATTGTTTATTAGTCGTTTAAAACGTCCATAGAGTTGTTTTCCTTCCCATCTTTTTTTCCTAGTTATTGTCATTCTGTTGTCCATCGTGTTATCAGTATCGTTTCTGATGGATGTAATCAGTCCTCCATCGTGTTTTTGTATGTAGTCTTCGAGTCGTATCGAAGCGTCAACGTTGTCCTCAGTGTTGGCAAGTCCTCTTCCTCCCTCTTTTCTTGATGCATATAGTCAGTCAACGTCGTCTCTGGGATGTAAAGCCTTATGCATGGTCATAAGTTTTCTTGTTCTTTGGTTCATTTGTTTAAGTTCATCTCTGGTCTACTTCAGAAAGGGTCTGGAATATCAACGAGGGGTACAGCCCAGGTATTTATTCCTTTGATAAGGTTTCTTCTAGACAGTTTTGTCTCTACTAGTTTTCTAGTTCTCCTGAGATATTGTTTTTGAATTTTGTTTTTCATTTCCTCTTGTTTGATGGTGTCAGCCTCCAAGATGCCCAAGTATTTGTAGATTTCGTTTTCTGCGAGCGTTCTAATCTTGTCTTGATTTGGTAGTTCCATTCCGTCAGTTAGATGTCGTTTGCCACTTTTCATTACAAGCATGGTACATTTTTCTATACCAAATTCCACTCCTGTGTCCTGATTGTGTATTTTAACTGCGTGTATTAGAGTTTCCAGTTCTTTTTCATTTTATGCAAATAGTTTGATGTCATCCATGTACATTAAATGATTGATCTTTTCCTGGGATCTACAAAGTTTGTATCCGGCTGTGCATTTTCTGGGTATGTGGTTAAGAGGCATCATGGCAATTATGGATAATAAGGGTGATAGAGCATCTCATTGGAAAATACCTCTTTGGATATTTGTTTCAGCTAAGTTTCTTCCTCCTGCTGTCAATTTCACTCTCCAGGTTTTCATGGTTTTGTCGATAAAGTTTATGACTTCATCAGATATTTTGTACACTTTGAGGTAGTTTATTATCCTGCTTTGCAGAACCTTTTTGTAGTCAATCCAGGCCATAGCTAAATTTTTTCGTCTGGTCTTGCTCTCATTTAGGATGTGTTGATCTATGTAAAGTAACCCTGCTGTGCCTCTGGATCCTTTGCAGCATCCTTTCTGTTCGTCAGAGAACAAACCGCAGTTTGTGAGCGAGTAGTAAATCTCTTCCTTTATTTGTGCTGTTAATATTTTCAACATCATTGGTTGTCAAGTTATAGGTCTATAATTGTTTGGGGCGGTTCCTTTGTTTGGGTTCTTTTGGATCAATGTAGTCCTTCCTTTGGTCATCCATTCGGGTACGTATGCTCTTTGTAGGCAATTGTTCATTTCTAGTGCTAGTCTGTCGTGAATGGAGGTGAATTTCTTAAACCAGAAACTATGTATTCCATCATGGCCTGGTGTTTTCCAATTTGAAATTTTTTTAGTGTCGTTTTGAGTAAATCGATGTGTATTTCCACTTTCGCACCTTCTTTGGGCCCTTCTAGTTCTCTTGTCATATTGTTTATCCATTCAGCCTTTTCGTTATGCTTTTTTGGTTGCCATATTTTAGTCCAAAATCGTTGGGTTTCTGTTGTATCTGGTTGTTTGCATGTTTTAGTGTCTTCTCCTCATAATTGTTGATAGAATTTTCTTTCATTGTTTTTGAATGTGCTGTTTTGTCTGTATTGTTTTACCCTTTGTTGATATCTCTTTAATCTTCCTTCTTTCGCCCGTACTTTCTGGTTATTTTCCTCATGTTGTATTGTAAGTTTTTTTTCTGTGTTTTCTTTTCCTTTCTCTTCCTAATTATTCTAGCGTCTTTCCTTTGTTTTATCATTTCCTAGAGAGTTTTTTTCACATCAGCATTAGCTCATGGTCTTTCACTGAAGTTTGAGTGACAGCAAGTCTCCTGAAGTCTCCAGGACTCTTCTCAGGACTACTTATTCTTCTTTTCATTTTCTTTCGGTTTTATTCTGTGGTCAGCCGGGACAGCAAAGTCCACAATTTTACAAGTTCTCTTTTTTTTTTGTTGATAACTATAAGGTCTGGTCTTCTGGCCGAGATTAGGTGATCTGTTCGGATGCCAATTCCCATAGGACTTTGTGTGTATCATTCTCTAGGACAGATGCTGGGATTATTATTATTATTATTATTATTATTATTATTATTAATAATTTTACAAATATTTTATACCTAGCGAGTTTTTCAAACTAGTTTTAAATGGTGGTTTTTCACTGGAGTCTGAGCAACAGTTAGTCTCCTTAAGCTCTCTGGAATATTTTAATTATTCTTGCTGATGTTAGTAATTCTTTGGTCTTGATGGTCTCGATTCTTCCTCTGATTTCCAATTCCTTCAGTCTTTTTTCATTACCATTAGGCATTGTTCCAAGCGCACTAACTACTTAGATTTTTCTGTTTGAATCGACAGTTCTTCATGATAATCTGTTCATGAGGAGCTGATTTTTGCAGTCATATGACTCTTTTTTGTATCTCTTTTATTCTAAAGGGAATATATCCTTACATTTTTATGAATTTGACTATTGTTTTCTTTAGAATCGATGTTATTTTATATGTTGTGGAAAGGAATGTGATGGGTCGGCAGTTTTTTTTATGTTTGTTGCTTCCTTTATTATTATTTTTTTTTTACTCTTTTACAGGTTTATCCTACCAGCGTTGGTTGATGATTTCTCACTGGGTTTTGAGTGACAGCAAGTCTCCTCAAGTCTCCAGGGCTCTTCTCAGTATTCTAGCCGATCTTAATAATGTTATAGCTTGCATGGTACCCATACGTCCTCTTATTTCCAAGCCCTCCAGTCTCAGCACCAGTCTTTTGATAACTTTACTGAGCGCACTAATTACAATTGATAACATCGTTATCTTCATGTTCCGTAGTTTTTTTTTTCAGTTCTCTAGCAAGGTCTAGGTGATTATCTCTCTTTGCTTTCTTTTAGTTTTTCTCTTTTGAGATTTTTTTTCTCACAAGCGTTACCTGTTGATACTTCACAGGAGTTTGAGTAACTACAACTCTCCTCAGGTCTCCAGGATTCTTCTCAGTATTCTGGTTGATCTTAATAATGGCATAGTTTAGATGGTCTCCACTTGTCCTCTTATTTCCAAGTCTTCTATCTCCATCTACAAGCCTTTGAGGGAACGTTCTTTAAAAAGATACTTTACTGGTATCTCTGCGTCTGATTTAAAGCTATGGTCGATTTTGGAGTGTCATATGACAAATAAAACTCGGAAATGACTTGGGTTTAGAGCAATTAGGTTTTAAAATCAATTGAAAATAGAAAAGGATAAAAAATATAATGCTCTGATCTCTTGCTTCCTTCTTAGCTTTGTAAAATGCGCATATTGTCAGAGATTAGACAGAGAATAGTATTACTTCTATTCAGGAATTTTGAAGAAGAAAAAAAAAAAAAGAAAAAATGAAAAGAATTGATTAATAGAAGCAGAACGGGAGACGCTGCACAACGCTTTAAGCTGGTTCCTCTATGTCATATTTTGACATTAAAACAAAAGAATTCTTAAATCTACTTTTTTTCTTTACATAAAATGTTTAACTATGAAGATATCGGGGTATTATTTTATTTGCTTAAAAAACTTCCATTCAGAGCCTGCTATAAGCTGTGCTGCATCGTATAAATAACAAAATAGCTGAAACGGAAACTGTGGTGTGGTTGTTAAAAGTGTAAAGCGTTTTATTGATACTTTGAGACTTATAATTCTATGACAACTGATTTTTCTTTGTTAATGTTACTGGGTTATTGATTTTAGGTTAGGTGCATTCATCTATGAGACATCAACCGCTGTTTTAAAAACTAAGATTGGCAAAAAAGGGAGATGTTCCTAAAACTTGTTATTCTCGTCTCTTGTCGAATTGCTAGGTATTGAAGTTGTCGAAGACAAAGAGGAGAAGAAGCGATGACAACAACTTCACAAAAAAGGAAAAAAGTCAGACACATGATCCAAGAAAAAATACCACTCACTTTTTTAGTGTATTTCAACTTCCCTACAGGCTGGCTTAAAAAATAAGGAGATATGAAGTGAATTTTTTTGAATCGATGAAGGATAATTGTATGGTATTGTTCCATAAATGGTAGCTAGCTTCATAATCTAAGGTCCTTATTTGTCCTCTGCCGGCTAATAACTGTTAGGCCGACTTCTTTCAAAATTCGAACTCCCCGTGGTTGACTCTTTGTTATCGATCGACAGATTTACCAGGTGTAGGAAGGCTACTTGCTACTCTACTACACTCTGATACGTTCAATAAGTTTCATAACGGGAATGGAGTAGCGGTTATATCAGAAGATCTATATGTTTTTTAATCAATATTCAAATTCTTTCATGGCCCAGTTGCTTGGGGCTATAGAATTCACCGATTGCTTCTCTACAGAGGCATAAGATTCCCCCAACGAATTTTGGGGAATGTGGACTATCCCTTTATTGTCATCGCTACCAGGTCCACTGTGGCCCGAAGTGGTATCACCTGATTGGGTCCCATTTATGGGTCAAATAAAACTAAATTGTGTACTTATGCTAAACTGAATTGTTTGAAATAGAAATGTTTTGATATTTAAACTACGTACTGATGCTAATCCGAATTGCTTTTACATTAATTGTGTGTAAACAATAGACTGGTGTTTAATTGAATTGTTTGTGATACATAGCAAAACTTGAAACCATTTAACTTTGTTGACTAAACTGAGTTATTTGAAATAGAACTGTTTTTATGTATGAAAATGGATTTGGCATTAAGTAACCTACAATAGTTAATATGCCATAAAACTAAACCAAACTAAAAAAAAAAAAAAAATAAAATTCTTTCAAGGGATTCGATTTTGTAACTATTGAGGTGAATCTAAAACATTTTGATTTTTAGTCGCATGAGGGTACATAAGCAATGTCTTGGACGCTTCGTTTTACTTTGTGAAATGTATCTAATAATTTACATATGGTATATTTTGATAATCCTAACTCTTTAAAAATTTTCGAATGTTGCTGGTCGAGTTGTTTGTTTGTTTGTTTTTTCTTTTATGGCGTATCAACATTCATGGGTTATTTAATGCCTAAACCATTCTTATAGAAAAACAGTGATGCTACTACTTGACACATAGCTTGGAGGGGATAAGAATGTTCATAGCGTTCATAAGAGCATTTGTCGGAAATTCATATTAATTACGCGACTGGATTTCGAACTTGCTTCCCACGATGTGTTTGCCAGTACATCACCGGGACTCCTCTTGGTCAAGAAGTCCTCTTCCTCTTAAAACGTCATAGTGAAAAACTTATGGCTGTTCAATGTTGTATAGTCAACTTCTTTCAGGTGGTGTTTGCTTCTCAACCAGTGGTCGCTTCTCGCCCTGCGATCTTTTGTCAAGACACCGAGCTATCACAGGTTTTTACTGGTGAGATGAATAACAAAGACATTTTCCGCGTGCACACACTGTTTATTATCAACAACTTTTCTTTACCTACCTTACGTATTGGGAATCTGTCGGACTTGAGATGGAAAATAGAAAACCGCTCGGCTGACTAAATAAATGTTACAAGCAAACTTCTAACTTAAAGGATTTTTTCAAACACAAGAGAGAGAGAGAGAGAGAGAGAGAGAGAGAGAGAGAGAGAGAGAGAGAGAGAGAGAGAGTTACAGTCAGATTTCTTGGGCTAGGCAGAGATAAAGTCTACTTTAGGTAGAGTTGTACTTTATAGCGACTTGCATTCGGGTAATTTTGTTAACTTTTCGTATGTTGGTTATTGTAATCTAAAACCTAAAACCTACCATATTTATTGAATTGAGTACATTTCTCATATATACAAGTTGAAGAGAAAATAGAGAAAGGATGAGAGAAAAATAATGGCAAACAGTGTGTTTGCGTGTGTATAGACACTAGAGAAACTGTGAAAAAGAAAAAAAAATCTGGTGAGAGTGTGTTTGTGTGTAAGAGAGAGAGAGAGAGAGAGAGAGAGAGAGAGAGAGAGAGAGAGAGAGCTGAGAAAAATAATGATAAACGCATATATATATATATATATTGACTTTTTCTCTAAATCCATTTTAACATTTTTTATTTCTTCTTCTTCTTCTTCTTCTTCTTCTTCTTCTTCTTCTTCTTCTTCTTCTTCTTCTTCTTCTTCTTCTTCTTCTTCTTCTTCTTCTCTCTTTCCTCCTTTCTCTCTCTTTAGCCAAATACTTCTTTTTTCAGAAGTAAGAATCTGACTATATATATATATATATATATACGTGTGTGTGTGTGTGTGGATATATATATATATATATATATATATAGAGAGAGAGAGAGAGAGAGTATATATATATATATATATATATATATATATATATACATATCGACCAAAAATGCGTAACTATACTATTCAGGTAACTTACTTTTACACACATATATATATATATATACATACATATATATATATATTAAATGGTAGTGTCTGTAACCTTTGCTTTCATGCTTTACGCATTCGTCAAAGAGAAAAGTAAGCTGGATTTTAAGAGAAAAGTAAGCTCGGATTTTAAACACCTTTTTTACTTTCTTGAAAATTTGCTTATCTTGATCTCTCTAATCTAATTCCCGTAATTCTTGAGTGAACTAAATTTAGTCCAAAAATTAATATCTTGTTTTGTATCTGAATTAGTTGCATAATTCACCATGATGTCCGAGATTGGTGTTTAAGGCTAGCAATTTAAATCTTAAATATTTTCTACATTAACCTGACCTCATCGATTGGAAGATTATCCCAACCGAATCTTTTTTTCTTTCTTTTTTAAATCTCTGACTCTCCTATTTGAAGTCTTTGAACTTATGTCAAACTAGGCTAGCAAATACGAGAAAGTAATCTCCTTTATGTAATATTTCTTGTTACGGAGTCAGAAGTTGAGAAAGAGAAAGAAAGAGTGAAAAACACCCATTTATCAGCGTCTCAAAAAGTCAATTTAGAATCAGATGTCACAACTAACTACTAAAAATATTACAATACTAATGCTAATAATAACAGAATAGCAATGTGGAGACAAAAATAAAATGATTAATCATATAATAAACGAATGCAGTAAACTTGTACAAAAATTGTACAAGACGAGGTGGGAAAGATGATAAACTTGGAATCGTGTAAGAGATAAAAATTTAATCATTCTACCAAATAATCAATGCACAAATAGTATATGCAAAAACCAGAATCTATCCAAGAGAATGAAACGCATAAGATTTTCGGATTTTGAGGTAGAAACAGATCACGTAATTTCAGCCGGACGACCAGACATCGTGTTAATTAACAAAAAAAAAAAAAAAAAAAAAAAGAAAAGAAAAAAAAAGAAGGGACTTGCCATCTAGTAAAGTTTGCTGTTCCGGCGGATCACAGAATGAAAAGCAAAAAGATTTACAAATTCTTGGACTGTGCCAGAGAACTAAAAAGTGTGGACCTTGAAGGTGACGGTGATACCAATTTTGGTTGGTGCGCTTGAAACGGTCTCCAAAGGCTTGGATATGAGACTGGAGGAATTGGAAATCAGAGGAATTATCATGACAATCTACAGCATTAAGATTGGTTACTTAGAAGAGTGTGGGAGACTTGAGGAGACTTGGTGTCACTCAGACTCAAGGGGAAGATCACCAGTTAACACTGGTGTAAAAAACTTGCCAGGAGTAAAATAATAATGATAATAGTAATACCATAAGGACTAATTATATCAAAGCTAAAATTGATAAAACACAGGAAAATAGCAAGTGTAGGCTGTGTGGTGAGAGATGAAATAAGTAAATAAAGTTGGCAACTATAGTCGAGGGTGACCCGAAGGTTCCCTTTTCAATAGCTACTACATCGAGGTGTAGGGAAGGACGCTACTTCTTTCTCTGGATTGCTCCACTTTACATTTGATCCATACCTTATTATACTGAGTGTTAAGCAAGGAGGATCAAGTACCATTTTTTGAGTCTTTGGTATGACTCGACCTGAAATTGAACCCCGGTCTCTTGGGCCATTGGCGAACACACTAACCGTTATGTCAATAAACTAAAAAAAAAAAAAAGATACAAGAACAGGCATGATTGGGTGGGAAAGGTAATTCACTGGGAATTGCGCAGATAGTGAAATTTCACCATACTAAAAAATGGTATATGCACAAACCAGAAATTGTCCTTGAAAATAATATGCATAAAATTCTTTGGAAAATTAGAGGAAGAAATGAAACCATTTAGACCACAGAGCGATTAAAATCTACAAGAATACCGGGAAGAGTCATAGAGAACTGGAGAGACTTGCTGTCACTCAGACTCGAGTGAAAGCACACTAACTAACGCTGGTGTGAAAAACTGACAAGGTTTGAAATAATAAGAATTATAATACAGAAGTTCCGGGCGGTTAGAGGTAATTCTAAATGCTCATGTGCATATAACCTAGTTGTTTTTTTTCTTAAAGTCAATGAACACTTGAAAATGTCTCAATTGTTTTTATTGATAAAATGTCGACTTAAAAAAAAATTCCTAAATAACAATCAATAAATAAAAATCAATAAATGCATTCATTATCAAACGAAAGAAATTGAATAAAATAGATTATTATTTCTTAAAACAATACTCTAAAATTTAAAATTTCCGAAATGAAATCGAGACGAAGTCCTTATGGCGTAGTGGCTAACTTGTAAGCCTCCGACATTGTAGTAATTGAGTTCAAACTCCAGTCGAGCTTTTACTTTCATTTTCAGACTAATACCATTGGGAAAGGTAAGAACATCTTCCTCCGCTCATCTATGGGTTAAATAAAACCAGGACAGTACTTCTGTGAGGATGGATTTGACATTGAATAACACACGAAAGTTGATATGACATTAAAGAAAGAAATAACATGTTATATTTTTTATATTTCCGAAATATACAAACTGTGATCCCTCAAAATTCTGAACATTTTTTTTTACTTCTCTTTATTCAAGCTATGTTCTGGATGATGTGATGTCCCTCTACTTCTGGAGCTCTAGGGAGTGTTGAGCCACACCTTTGTTGCCATTATTCCAATGTTCACTCTGATCTAGAGTGGTAGTACCTGTAAGTGTCTCACCAATGAGTCAAATGGATCTTTTAGATAACGTCTTAATTGGTCTTGAACTACATTAGTCCTTTGGTTCTTAAAACATTGATATTGCATCTAAGTATGATGTGTTTACTTATTAAAAATGATTGTGAAGATTCATTTTTGTACTGTATATAATTGAAGGCCCAAATTGTTAAGCTGATGGCATTAAATTAACTTAAGGTTGGACAATCAACTAATAAACAAGATTTATTCTGAAAATGCGCATTAACAATTTTACAGCATAAAATAATTTTATTTCAATAAATAATTTGAAAATAAAAGTGACCAAAAAAACCCCCAAAAAACCGGTTCAAAGTTAAGCAACCATGATCCTTTCAGTAGGTAACCACTAAGTAATAGTCGTTACTGTAACCAAATTTAGACCTTTATCCCAGACTAAGCGAAGCTTAGTAAATCATAACAGTTGTTTAAATGAACTCAGCACAAAGTAACCCAGAGAGGATTGGCATTTGATAAAACCAACCAATCATCCAAGCAACCAACTAACGACCAATAACCAAGATATGATTTTGAAAAAGGTAAAAGCTATTACCAGTTTTAGGGCAGAAAAGAGCTTTATTTCAATAATTTAATAATAAAAGCTACCAGTAAAATACTACTCGTACTACCGGTTAGGTCAGATTGAAAAGACTGGGTCGCGTCAGATCACCGAAATTAAGCGGTGATGAGCTTGAAGAATATTTTAATTGGTGAAGATTTTAGCAACAACGGGTACTGCAAGGAACATGAGATCTGTGTGGCAGAGTAAAACTTAGTTAATAATATTATAAGAAAATCTGAAGTTAAGCAACAACGAGTTTGTTCAATACTTTGATGAGGACCATCTAGGAACAGTAGGTACTGCAATCACCCTGAAGCCTATATCCGCCCTGTTAGGGTTTTATCTATGCTTCAAATACATCTATTTGAAAATTATTCTTATTCCATAGAAATACTTGATATCGTACAACTAAATTATATGAATTAAGAATAGTTACTTTAATCTAAATTTGTTCCCTAAAGATTATTATTTGTTAGTTGAAACCATACAACAGTGGGCAAGTAAGTGATTATTAAATCGAAATAATTACTTGAAGCTATGCAGGTAGTTACATTAGATAGGAATACATAAAAACATACAACTGTGTGCAAATTATTTGTATTAGATAGGAATACTTGATACCATATAGCTATGTGCAGAAACTGTTAAGAAGCAACTTCACAAAAAATGTAAATGAATACAATTCCTAAATATCGAGGCTTAAAATAACCCTCGTCGGATTGAAATTTCGTTCAAATCAATCAATCATATGCCTGTGTACCATGACAAAGTTTGGTAAATAAGAACAAAACAATTGTCTATAAAGATCATAAGAAATCATTTTGGAAACAAGGAATCCAACAGTTTGATTTTTAAATCAGAAAATATCACAACAAATAAGATATTGGTTGGTTGTGTTTAATGGTATATCAACCATTGTGGGTTATTTAATGCTAAATATAGTTCACACACACACACACACACACACACACACACACACACACACACACACACACACACACACACACACACATATATATATATATATATATATTGAAGGAAACCAGTATCATGAGAACTACCACAGTATACAGACTCCCTTTGTCAACATACTATGAAAGAGAATACAACGCAAGGCAAATATCATTGTTTGATGGTTGCACTGACTGGCCTGTTATAACTGATTTGAAACATCAACTTGCATTTCCAACAGAAATGGGGTTAACTGCCTAACGGCAAGATATCATCATTTGGGTCGTTATCATAAGGAAAGTCTTCATTGTCGAATTAACGGTATCTTTTGAGGGAATATCGACTGGATGCGTAAGTTGGAAAAATATGAAGATCTCCGAAAACAATGTGTCAAAAATGGTTGGATATCAAGCATATCCCCTATCGAGGTATGATGCCGAGGTTTCATTACGAATCCAATCTCCGCATATCAGTCAATAGGAAATATACATTAAAAACATTCAGAATAAAGCTCTAACTGCATCAGTATGGATATGGCATTCACATAGTGATTACAAACAAAAAAAGCCTAATGATGTCGTGAGGTATTTCTGAGGCACTCTGTGTTTGTGATAACGATGCTTTGGACCCGAAACCATACATGAACCCTCGTCTGATGAAAACTTTGTTCGAAGTAACACTGCAGTTTTCATATTGTTTGAATTTATTATGATTTGTAAGCAAAAAAAAAAAAAAAAAAATTGTAGGTAAATTAGTTTATCTTTAAATTGATTGTTAGTGCGCCAGACAAATGTTTGTAGAGAAATTTTGCTTCATTTGCTATGAAATAAAAATGAGACAGGCTATGGAATATAAATATGAACATATTTACCTAACCTCTTCGCCACATATAGGATTTGATACAAGTTATTTTCTTAGTGGAGTAAAGCGTGTTTGAATTCAGAATATTTCCATCTCCCAGATTGGTTGCTTAAACATAGCTAAAGAACCTTGTTTGCCTGACTGTTTACTCATAGCTGACAGACATTTTTAGATACAGATTTTTAACAATTTGTAGAAATTTTTTTAAAAGTATATTTTTATCCAACCCCTTCTCATGAACTGGTTGCTTAATCAAGGCCAAAATACCTAATTCTCCCTACAATTTACTCATATCTGATGGAGAGAGAGAGAAAACAATGGATTCATGCCTTTTCCAATGGCATTAGCGATAAAGTGAAACACCCACAATTTCCTCTAGGATTTGAACTCGGGTCGTCGATTCCATTTCCTAAGGCGATAACCATTACATTAAATATGTAATGTCATAATTTGCTGGCGTAGTCGGCAGTTATTTTGTATGTTTACTATGACGCAATATGTTCAAGTGCATGGTTGCATACACACAGGGACAGACCGACAATTAACTTTATATATAGAGATATGAAATAAGGTATCGAGGTGTCGTTGCTTTGCTGGGCTATAGATTTTTTTTGTATTGTTACGTATACTTAATGACGTAACATCGTCTGGCTAGAACATTACTTTTACGTTTGCCAAGATAGAACTTTAGCGTACAAATTTAGAAGGTAATATTATTTTGAGCGCGAGTTCGGCTCTTTCAAGCGGGTCTTTTCCGTTCAGACTCTCACCCAAAACCCTTTTCAACCGAGTAGTGCGCAATTATCTTCACGTTTTTTGTTTGTGTGTGTGTGTGTGTGTATGCAACGCTAATTTCTATTCTTAATTTCTTCTTGTCTCTTCACTTGTTTTTTTTGTTTCTGCTTTTGTTTTTTTTTTCTTTCTTTTCTTTTCCACGTTCCGTCTATGACATTAAAGAGGGTTGACTTTACAAGGACCCCTTCGTGTTTATACTTGTTTGGCAATGGTAGATTTTGGATTTGGTCTGGTTTGGTTTCTTTATTTAATGGCATATCAACTTTCGTAGGTAATTAGATGCTAAAGATATCCTTGCAGAAGAACAGTTGTGATACTATTTAAGCCGCAGCTAAGGATATAAGGGGGAAGGGCTCATACCTTTCCGAAATTAAACATAACAACGCGACTGGATTTCAAACTTGCTTGCTTCGAGTCCACCATCCAGCCATTTCGCCATGGAGACTCCTCCGTAGATTTTAGAAGTAAGCGAATGCATGAGAATTTTGAGGGTGTGGGGCTACAAGTAGACTATTGAAAAAGACCTAAGGTATTCAGGAATATTCTAATTAGAAGTATTCACTGAATGATATAAGTGATACATTTCATAGATTAAAGTTTTTCAGTAGATAGATATTTTTCAATTTGTATCGCTTTTTGATTTCACAAGCTTTATTTACGCGTGCGTGCACACACACACACACACACACACACACACACATATATATATATATATAATTATGAAAACTAAAACTTCTAGTATATACTACCACCATCCTTATCAAAGCGTACCGACAGCACGGATTCCTTTGACTCTCCCTCTCCATCTGTCCCTAATCGATTATCCTACTTGGTAGATTTCACCGAATGTTAGCACAGAGCTATTTAATATATAAGTTTCTGTTATTCGGCCAACACTTGTGTGTGAATGTGTTGAAATCCATCGGAGGACGTTACTTATGAAATCTTCTTTATTTCAGAAAACGGTGCCAA
Organism: Sepioteuthis lessoniana; assembly: GCA_963585895.1. Taxonomy (NCBI): domain Eukaryota; kingdom Metazoa; phylum Mollusca; class Cephalopoda; order Myopsida; family Loliginidae; genus Sepioteuthis; species Sepioteuthis lessoniana. The sequence continues at coordinate 177,438 of CAUZXS010006169.1, forward strand.
TCATGTTGTACCTGCCTATCTTTGATGGTTTATGAGATGGGAGGTAAGTGGCAGTATAACTGCTGTTTTCTAGGGCATTGTTTCCATGGTTTGTAGAAAACAGCACGCAGCATCCTTGCGTAGTTCACATATAGCTTTTTCTTCCAAGTTCAAGTAATGTATCGTAATTATGAACTCTAGGAATCCGTTACTTTAAAGGATGTCCACAACACGGCCACCTCAATGATAATATCAATTCCTCCATTTAAAAATTATATAATTATCCTGTCCCTGAGGCTTCTATTATGAAGATTCGTAACTCCGACTTGGGAAGACGTAGCCCTGGAGGTTGCCGTGTTCTCTGTAAGGGAATATGTACCTTCGAGACATATTAGGTCAAAGTGGTCGCCCTCTTCACCATGAATTGTTAATTCGGGATCGCTTATATGTGGCATGAACCGGTGGCCCAGTGGTAGAGTTTCGGCTTCTGCATACTGTGGTTGTTGGTTCGATCTCCAGTGGCAGAGATCACGGTGCGCACTTCTGATGAGACCTAATAAGGGAGAAACAGCTGTTCAGTGCTCCATATGTCGTATATAAGTGTTTGCCGGATTTTCTTGTCATGGTAATTTTTGATAATATCAGTTCTTTCATTCAAAAATCATATACATTTATGTATTGTTCAGTCCAGTTAAACCGGAGTCGGGAATAATTCCATCAGGACAAAAAATCATTCAACTATGAACATTTACATTTACCTGGTAAAGAGCTCAATGTAACTGACACCACAGAGCAATAATTTCTTTAAGAAAAACAAAAACCGGTCACATTAGGATTATAAATTTATTTCCATTCTGTTATGGGTATTGATATGAATCAATAACACCAAAAATAACAGAACTTCTTCTGATCTAATGGATAAAATAATCATTTTTGTTTTTCTTAAAGAAATATATATATATATATATATATATATATATATATATATATATATATACATGCGTTTGTATGTGAGTGCTCGTGACTTAAAGTAACGGATTTCTTGTGTTTACACACGTATATAAATGTATGTGTGCACATCACCTAGAGTAAGGGACTTTGAGTGTTCATATATATCATCATCATTATCATCATGTCGCGCTGGTAGCACGGATATCCCTGACCCTCTCTCGCCACTCCTCCCTATCGTTCATCGCCCTAGGCAGGTCTTCAGGACAACATCCCGTATTCTCACATAGCTGCTGAATGTATGTTCGTGCTGGTCGTCCTGCTTTTGAACAGTCATGAGTGGAGGTCCATAAGAGTACATCTCTTATGAATTCGTCCCTGCTTCTCCAGCAGTGTCCTGCATGTTTGGTTCGTCTAACTTGAATAGTTTTCGTGATAGGAGGCAGGTAGCCGTACAGTTGGTGTCTTGTGGGGTGTTGCCGCCAGGACTTGTTCAAGATTGCACGCAGCATTCTTGTGTAATTGCCGTCTAGCTTCTTCTCCAGCCGTTTTGTTAGCGTCCATGTAGTGCACCCATATAGCAGTATCGATGTGACCGCTGCCTGGAAGAAACTGCGTTTTATATATATATATATATATATGCATGTATGTATATATATATATATATATATATACACATTCACATATATATGTATATGTTGTTGGCTGACCGAAAGGTCCCTTTTTAATATCTACTACACCGAGGTAAGTGGATGTTCCACTTACCCTTGTTCCGTACCTTATAATGCTAAGTGTTAAGGAAGGAGGAATCAAGTACAATTTTTTGAGTCTTTGGTGTGACTCGACATAGGATTGAACCCTGGTTTCCTGGTTTGACGAAGTCGTTAACCATTATGCCAATGGGCCGATTATATTGTATTGTGTGTGTGTGTGTGTGTGTGTGTGTGTGTGTGTATGTGTGCTCGTCATTTGGCATTTAACTTCATATAATCATATTGTATTGTTCCTATTTTATAAATCAACAATTTTTTGGAAAGTAAGAACCACCATGATTATGGAAATAATTATTCAATGTAATTCTACTTGCAAGGTACCTTTACAAATTTACACTACAAAGACTATATGCGTAAGCATCTTCCTTATAGATAGGTAAAAGTTGTTTTTTATTCTCTTTGGTAAAAAGATCTTTTCTATTAAGAAAATTTTGTCTTCGGCGGGCCATTCAGAAAGCACTGCGAGCCAGATGTGACCCAAGAGTAACCTGGACATATGATTTGTTTTATAGTAGTGAAGGTTTCTGCAGATAACAGAAAAATGTTAAGCCAATGTCCCACAGATTCTCCCGAAATTCAGAGTTTTACTTCTCTAAGATCCATAGTGTTACCAAAGTTAAAGTGTACAGTTTCACATAACTGGGGAGGGGAGATTTTAAGTGGAGCACACACACACACACACACACACACACACACACACACACACACACACACACACACACACATGCGTGTATATATATATATATATATATATATAAAATCTAAAATGAATTGTAGTCCTCCGTAATACCCCTCATAACTGTCATATTTTTTCTTACTCCCTACCAAAAAGAAAAAAAAAGAAAGAAAACACTTGAAACTGAGTTATAGGTCAGTCAAAGAAAAGTGAGCGAACCACGATTTATTTTTGGTTTTATCCTGCTTTACTGGTCAGTATTGAGTACTTTTTGATTTTTGAAATAATGTTTTAAACGTTTGTTTATATATATATATATATATATATATATATATATATATATATTTGAATAAACAAATTATATATATATATATATATATATATACTGGGGGCGGAAGCAAAATTAGGAATATTCTAGTATAATAATAAATGACTCTGTTATAAAACAAGATTAATTTTAATTTAAAAAATAAACAAAATAAGATTGGCACAAAACAGTAAGTTTACTCAATATGGTTACCATTTTTTTCAATTATTCTATCAACAATCCTTCGAAACGATTTGCATATGTTCAAAATAAATTCTTCAGACATTTCATTTCATTCCTCCTCAATAGTAGTCTTAAGCGAACCAATATTTGGATAGGAGTTGCATTTGTTTTCTAAAACGCCCCAAATAGCGTAATTAACAGGGTTAAAGTCTTGGTTTAAATCTTGTTTAATTGCTGTCCTCACAGTTTTCTCGGAGACTTTCAATTCATTAGCGTGTTTTCTTATTGACGCCGTGGGTTCCTTCTTAATGGCCGTAGCGAGAGCAGTTAAAAAGCTTTCTTTTTGTTTTTGTTCAATCCTCCACTCCCGCTTTTCCTTAAAAAGCTCTTTTTCAGTAAATTTTTTTTCTTTGCTTTGTATACGGGAGACAAAGAAACTTTGGCTTGCTTTCAGCATTAAGCAAATCATAGATTCTGTGTCGTTTCCTTTCTTGCTCACTCACAGTAGACTCAATTTTGATTTTTAAAAAAGTGCTTGAACAATAGAGCTAATCATGAAAATTTAGATTTATCACGTTTTTTTCTTCAAAAATTGGACTAATCAGACTAAGAAAAGAAAAACGTTTTAAAGATTATTTCATACTTTTCTTCCTCACCCTGTATATATATTGTTTAGACCATTTTTTATAGTGGGGAGATAATTTCAGAGAACTACCATTTAGTGTGGAGATGTCGCCTCTTTGATTCAAGCACATGTATTCCATAAGGCGACATCTCCACACTAAATGGTAGTTGTCTGAAACTAGTGGACAAGTTCACCTACCGAGGAAGCAGTGTTTCATCAACCGAGACAGACATCAACACGCGACTAGCAAAGGCATGGACATCTATCGATAGGCTATCGGTCATATGAAAGTCAGACCTGACCAATAAAATAAAAAGCAGTTTTTCCAAGCAGAGGGCGTATTCATACTGCTATATGGATGCACTACATGGACGCTAACTAAACGTATTGAGAAAAAGCTTGACGACAATTACACAAGAATGCTGGGAGCAATATTGAACAAATCCTGGAGGCAGCACCCCACAAAGCAGCGACTGTACGACCACCTACCACCCATCACGAAAACTATCCAAGTAAGACGAACTAGACATGCAGGACACTGCTGGAGAAGTAAGGACGAACTCATAAGCGACATACACCTATAGACCCTTTCACATGGACCAGCAAAGACAGGACGACCAGCTTGAACCTATATACAACAGCTCTGTGCCGATACAGGATATAGCCTTGAAGAACAACCGGGAGAGATGGACGATAGAGACAGGTGGCGAGAGAGGATCAGGGAGATCCCTGTTGGTGGCGTGACATGATGATGATGATGATACAAGTTTGGTTAAAGACCACAGAACTTTCCTTTTTATGATCCTATTATGTTTTTTTTTTCTCTAGCTTTCCTGCTAGTTTCTTTGCATCAAGATTCCATTGAATAAAGTTGCCCAAGGTTCTGCTCCCAAGCGCTTTCGATCATATCGATTGGTCATCTTCAGGAGGATTGTAGGTATTGTCGGTTTAAAATACTTACGCAGAACTTTATAACTGAATTGTGGGTTCGCCTCTCATTGAGCTTATAGTGTTACATCAAAACTAACCCACACATGAGGATTATTATGCGTGGTTGATAAAAGGAACAGTAACTTAAAAGTTAACGGCTCCGAATTTAGGAATCCAAAAAATTGCAGTGTTACCAATATTTTTTTAGATGAGCATGTCCATCACATGCTGGTGACGTCATCTGAGTGGTGCCAGGTTTAGTGTTTGAAAAATAACCTTTAAGGAACGTATGATTGTGCCTTCGCCGACGGTTTAGGATATGGCACATGCATTCGATACATTTTAACACTATTACTCCCTGGGTTAAAGATGTATTTTTGAATGGTTTATTTCGTCTTAATAAATATGGCTTTTAGGATTTGGTATTTTGTTTTTGTAGTTAGTGCTAAATTAGATATTTGCGTAAACAGCTAATATTTATAGAATGCTACGTACACACCCTCCTCCAAACACACAATCGACACACAAACGCACACACATATATATATATATATATATAGAGAGAGAGAGAGATGCTGTGCCGTCTCGTGTTAATAAATAGATACTGATTATATTTGATTTTGGTTTAAATCCAAAAACTATCCCTCACAAACATTTCCGGCTTATATTCATCGGAAAGGCGGGAAAATGGAACATCCGAAACCTGCAACTTCCGTATCTCAGGGCGCTTGCTTTAGAGCGATAGCTTATAAGTTATTATTACAGTACTTCGCAAATATTTTGTGTTCAATTCTCATCAGGTAACAAGGTATTTTTTGCAGGTAACAAAGTATTCTTCCAACCTCACTCCTTTAGTTAAAGTGTATGATGGGATGTTTGTGTACCGTAATTAATCTGTTATAACACGCATTCCTGTATAATACGCCCCCTAACTTTCGGCTACAAAATTCTGGAAAAAAAATCTCACACGCTAAATAAGCATTGACTTCTTGAAATTTGAAGCAGCAAAATTTAAATTAAATTTAACATTTGTTCAACTTGTTATCTTGTTTGTATCGATAACAAATCAGAATTTGTATAGTTTATATGATGTTTATATGATTTTATGTTTTATATGATTTAGGGCAAAGACAAAGACACATTCACACGAATGAGTCTCGATTCGTACGTTGCTCCTCATTATAAAATGGCCTTGTACTGCACTCTGGTAAGGTGGTAAGTCAGGTCCAAAACGACCTATTCACACGAAAATGTAACAAACTTTTGGTGAAAATAAGTTCTCTCAAGTGGTATTAAGAAGAAGTGTTTGTTACACATTGGTTAGTTTGGATCATAGATATATAACTTACTTTTGATCATGCCCTTCTAAATATGATGTCGCACGTGACTGAAAAGAAAATAGTAAGATTAAAAAATGTGATATTTACTTCTCGCTTATAACATATACCACTAGCTTTTGGGCTTACAAATCTGGGGTGGGTGAGTGCGTATTATACATGAATAATTAGGTAGATTTATCGGTAACTTACCTTAAGCATAGATCCGAAAATAAACTCAAAATCAGTGTCACAAGTACAAGGCCAAACATTATACAAATATATACCGATGCCAAGATCAGAGTAAGACACAGAAATACACACACACACACACACACACACACACACACACGTGTATGTGCTTGAAGGTCTCACACTAAATATTTTTAGAAGATGTGGCTTTCGCAGTAGGTGAAATGAAGATAAAGTAAAAAAAAAAACCTGAATAATTAAAACATCATTATGAATTCTTAACATAATATTGGTTTGGTTTCTTTGTTTAATAGCATATCAACCTTCATAGGTTATTTAATGCTATCTTTCTAGAAGAACAACAGTGATGCTATTTAACCCATAGCTGGGAGGATAAGCGGATTCATACCTTTCCCAAAGGTATTTGTCCGAAAGTGAACGTAAATGCGCGACTGGAGCTCGAACTTGCTTATTACGATTCTGTAGCCAGCACTGCATCCATTATACCACGAGAACAACCCTCCTTCGTGATATTAGTTTGACATTTATTCAGTAACACAGTCAACACTGGACAGAGGAGATTGTTCCAAAAATAACAACCCTGGTGACCGAGGATATATATATATATATATATATATATATATATATATATATATATATATATATATATATATTATATAAGAAAATAATGGATAGTAATCCGACAATTTGTGAATAAAAATTGACAACAAGTAATCCAAATAGAAAGTGGGGATTTATAGAGAAACAAAGTCAGTCGACACTATAGCGTTTCGGTTCTGCTGAACCATCATCAGGACTGTGAGGGTTTTATTAGGGATGTTGAGTGTAGATGGATGTATCAACAAGAAAAGTTGGCTGTTCTTGTAACAATTGGCCGTTTGATCAATGAATCAGCGTTCGTTTCTTTAAAATACGTCACCTGATATTAGAAACATTGTGCATAATCCACTTTTTGTGAGTTCATCACGAGATTTCGAATCATTCCTCGTTCTCGACGAAATTCAAATCATATAAATCTGTTTTTTGTTCTTTTTAATATTAATGTATATGCATAGGAAATTCCAAAATATGAATACAAGCTTCCGGCGAGCGTTCTTTTGTGTCCTGTGGTGGGGCGCTCTCGACCGGCTGTGGTTGCGTGCTGCACGGTTCGGTCGGGTGTGTTCCACCACTGGATACATCACCTCTGGCCTCAGGGGGCCTTCCCCCCAGGCTTTAACCCTCTTCGGAGGGGTTGGGTTTATCGCCCGGCGCCTGAGGCGCCCCGAAAAGGGGAATGCCGACGGGGTCCGAGGCATTTTTGGAACTGCCTATCGCGTTGGGCTACGGCCCTGCGACAGGACCCACCTTAAACACGGCCTTGTGCCATATTCGTACGTTGGTGGGACGTAGGATAAATACAATACAAGCTTCAAGGCACAGACCTATGCAATCCAAGAAAATGTTGAAATGAATGAAAAACGCTGGACATTTAGGTAGGTGTGATTTTTCTTGTGTAAAGTTGGTTATAGAAGTCTTCTTGTTTTTGGGTAGGTCTCTGCATCTGCGAAACATCTTGATGTTGTTGATGTGATATATATATATATATATATATATATATATGCGCCAGACTATTGTAATCAAAGAATAAGAGGTAGGAGTAAATCCCTTTGTCAGCGGCAAAAGCAGAAAAAATAGAATATTTTGGCGCCTGACAACATGAAAAAAGACAGTGTACTGTATTTTGAAGTCATCGATTTTTAGAAGATAGGCAAACGCATTATAGTCACCAGACGTTAGATTAGTACGCATACAAGCGCGTGCACACACCCACATACAGACACATGTACATATACAAACAGTATGCACACTCACAAACTCCCTTGCGTACACACTCAAACACATATACACATACACCCTCACACACACACATATATATGTACAAAATACATACACATTCACTCACCTTTTCTTAAACACATGCACATGCATATCTATCTGTTTACACACATGCATCTATCAATAAGCAGTCTTATATGTATATGTGTGTGTGTGTGTGTGTGTGTGAGTGTGAGTCTATACGTTTATTTGTGTATGTGTGTGCATGTGTATGTAAGCATGTGAATATATATATATATATGCATATTTGCATATACAAGGATGCATAATTAATTTTGCACACACACACACACACACACACACACACACACACACATGAACACACACACACACACACACACACACACACATATATATATATATATATATATATATATTTCTTTCTTTCTTTCTTTCTTTCTTTCTTTCTGATCCATTCTGTCTGTTTGTCACTGTATTTTTGTCCATCTATCAATGTGTGTGCGTGTTTGCGCTAGTGTGTGTGTGTGTGTGTGTGTGTGCGTGCGCACACGAGTGCGTTTTGGAAGTAAGTCCTATGAAACAATATTAAGCAGTCACTTGCCTACCACTGGAGTAGTAGAATCTATCTTTGTTTCTCCTCTAAAATCGGGGTTTTCAGGTACGTGTTATTCTATTATTGGAAAACGTGTGTATGTTTGATGTACTACTCAGGAACGTTGTTGTTCGCCTCTTTCCTTGTTTTTGATCTTTTCTAGACGTGCTTCAAGTTGGCACGAACGATGTTGTATTCTTTTTTTAATTCCTCAATCACAAGACCCAGTTCTTCCTTTATACTAAGACGAGCGAACACAAGATCAGCTCATCCATGCTCGCACACATATAGATTTAACAGTAAAATCACAGAAAGCATGCTAAAATGAACAGTAAAGTCCCATGATTCTAAATTTAGTCCTAAATAAAGTCTCCTTTCTTCTCAATCGTGATACTTCAACTTTAAAAAAGAACATGTAAGTATTTACCCAACCCCTCCACGCGCGTAGGACGAAACACAAGGTCAATTTTTAAAGCGGAGCTTAACAGGATTGAATGCAGAGTTTCCTTCTTGAATGATTAAGAACCTAGTGTTCCCTACTATTCCCCCAGAGAAGGAGAGTGAATAATTGAATTCATAATTTTTCCAAGAGTGACAGTGCTAAGTGAAATGCAATCAGCCTCGTTCAAGATTTGAACAGGTCTCACTGTGGCTATTTTCTACGAGGATAATCATTTCACCACGAGCACCTCCATAATAAATAGGAACATGTATGCCTGTCTTGTGGAAGATTTTTTGCTGCCTGTGTTGTAGACGAGGCTTAGAATATGCTGATTTTATCCCGTGCAGAGGGTTAAGACATCTCCCTAAAGGGATGTCCTGGGGATGACATGATTGCATCTGATGGTGATGCAACAGTTCTGGACTTTTGGGGAGTGTGGAGTAACCCTTACAATTACTCCCAGGTCCAGAATGGTAGTACTAGTCAGGATTCCTTCTCTGGGTCAAATAGATCTGTTTTGAAATTATTTATATTCGATTTGGTTTGAAATTATTTATATTCGATTTGGTTTCTTTGTTTGATAACATATTTACATTTGTGGGTTATTTAATGCGAAAGCCATCCTCATTGAAGAACAGCACTAATATTATTTAAGCCATAGCTTGGGGTAGATAAGGAGGTTCATACCTTTCCCAAGGCCATTAGTCCGAAAGTGAACGTAACAGCGTGACTAGAGTTCGAACTCGCTGACTTCGAGGTCACAGTCTAGCACTTTAGCCATTACACTACGGGGACTTTCCCATTCATTTTCGATAGGAATACTTGATGCCTTAAAAGTGTTAATTATTTGTATTAAGAATATTTACTTGAAGCTATAATCGTTTACTAAAGATTATTATCAGTTACTTGAAACCATATAACTATGTGCAACAAACGATGAACGAAATTCCCTAACTTCTATGCCTAAAATAACCCTAGATGAGCTGACATGGCGTTAAATCAATCAATTAATACTTTCCGGTCCACTCTGACCCGTAGTGTAGTACTTGTTAGGGTTCCATCTATGGAACAACGAGATCAGTTTAAAAATATTCGAATTCGATAAAACAAAAATGAATGTATAATGCGGGCGAATCCCCAACATAAAATAACCCTTGATGGGTTGCCTTGCGCCAAAGTGCCCAGCATTGGAGAACCGGAAAAAAGTCATGAGATAATGCGACACTTTGAAAGAGGAAGAGAAACTGGGATAATACGCTACTTTGAGATAACTCTGTGTCAGACTCATGAAATTAGTAAAGCGAAATTAAGCCTGAAATAATGCGATGCCTTGAGATAACCTCATACCAGGCCCACAGAGATAGAGAAGCGAAGAGAACTCGAGATAATTTCACACTTTAGTGGGTAGCGTACAACGACTAACGGACTCCATGATACTCTGTATTTTAACCTCGTATCAGACTGCCTTGTGTATAGAAAGCGAAGAGAACTAAGATAATATGATCCTTTGAAAGAAGCGAAGAAACCCAAACACAATACAACACTTCTGAAATTTATCGCTACTTGAAATCATATTGTACCAGACTAAGAAGGAACTGAGAGATGCTGAGCACTAAAAATTGAGAAAGGCAAACATAACCGCAATTTGATATTGTCTTGTACCAGACAATAGAAAGCGAGAATAGAAAAGACTAAAACTTATACAATAAATGAAGAGGCATTGAGCCCGACTTTGAATGCCGATAAACTGACAGTTAATTTGTGAACTGGGTCTCTGATTAAAAACTCCCAACCTCTGGGATTGGTGAATACATTTTAAAGACACTTTTTAAAAAAATAAATATCATTATTATTGTTAAAAGCAGTGTTCTGTTCTCTGTTTGTTGGCGTCAACATTTTATTTTGATTGTGCGGTCTCATCCGTCTACTCGTTGACTGGGGACTCCGATAAGCGATTGTTGTGCTGTCTGGATCAAAAACACAATGTGGGCAGATAGGCGAATTAGTCGTGTCATCCGAACACATAACCATCCAAGCTGAACAGTCAGGGGATTGAAAGCGGAATCACGCTGTAAATGTGTGAGATCGTCAAACACGAGACTTGGGGATACTTTAAAAAACAGTTCCCGAAAGAGAAACAAGTCACGATCTAAATTTTCCCAATTAAGCGAGGGTGTTACGATTAGTCAAAGAACAGATCTTTCTTTGATCGATATGAAAATACCACTGCATGCCTTCGAGAGGGAAGTTGTGAGATCAGCCATAAAGTGATTGGGATTTTTCTGTGACCACCTGTCTGACTTTTCCTTTCTGGATACAAACTACTTAGTATTGTCATCATCTTTTCATCTCGTCTTTGTGCATTTGTTTTTCGTCGGCTTTTTTCGAGACGCCCACAAACATTACATATGTATTTCTTCAAAAAGTAGGAACTAAATACACATGTGAAAACTGGCTTTTTGCTGGAAACCTTTCTGCTCGCCTGATACAAGACAACTGAGTTACTTTAATATATGTCATACTAAAAAAAAAATCTAAAGGCATTATTTCATTGTTGCAATGTTTAACGCTTTTAAGTTATGTAAATATCTGATTATAATAAAGATTATATGACTGTAACTAAGTCACTTCCGTCATCACAATCCCCTTAGTTATTCACGTCTTATTCTACATGATTTTATTATTATTCGAATGTCACTTATAAATAAAACCGTTTTATATTATTAATATTGTTGGCCTTCTGATGTGGACCCAAAGTCGGTACGCAGAAGGAAAACACGGAACACGGTTTAGAGGTAAGAAAGATATATTAACATTAGTTACAAAGGATAGTGTCCAATATTGGTAGTCGTACTTCTAGTACTCTGGTACTACTGCTACCGCATGCTACGATACTAATACTTTTTCAGGATATTACAACGCTAGTAATATAGTGCTGGAAGAGTCCATGATGCAGGTAAGTTTCGGTCTCACAATACCTTCTCTACATATATTTGTCTCTGTCTCCCACCAGACAGTATTTGACACAAAGTGAATGACACAAGGTCGGTTTATAGTGGGGGTTAAAGGAGGGGGAGGTCGGACCTGAGCTGGTTATCGGTTCACTTAGTGCAATGTTAGCCAGATGAGGCTAGCTGGACATGGACTCACTTGATATTTGATATGAGTCAGGCACCTGATTATATCTTGAATTGGACCAAGACGTCCAGTACTATACAATGTTATCAGTGCAACTCGCCCAGACGAAGGTGGCTCAGGCGAAGCCTGGGGCCTTTCGGCCTCGAGTCTGCTAGTGATCACTGATACTCTGTCTGGCACGAATGCCGGACAGCCCAGCAAAAAATCCAGGGCGCAAAGCTAATAGTAAATTAATGCTGTTGGACTTGGCTAATATTTGTCTCTGCCTCCCACTGGACGGGACTTGACACAAGGTCAATGGCCCGAAGGTCAGCTTATAGTGGGAATTAGGAGAGTGGAACTTCGGGCACGAGCCGAGGCTCGAACCCTGTTAGACTATGCCGGTCCACTCAGTATAATGTGGGGCAGAGGAGCCTAGCTGTACATGAACTCAAAAATGAGTCCAAGCGCGCATGCCTGATTATAGCTTAAACCGGACCACGAGGTCCACTGCTATATAAAGGTGACAATAATGCAGCTTGCCTGTCCAAATGTGACCTGGCGAAGCCGGGAGCCTTCCGGCCTCGAGTTATTGATACCCCGTCCGGCATGGATGCCAGACAGGACGCAGAAAAGCCTTTGTAAAAAGCTAACAGCAAATTAACGCTGTTGGCCTAGGCTGCATACTAATAACATACACTTGTATTTATATATACAACTAATAGCGATTTTCAGTTGAACGGGAAGGCTAATTTGCATATTGATCTTAAAAATTTGATTTTATTGAGTATTTGCTTGGTGTTATTGATTTCTAATTGTTTGGTCTTAATTTGATAAATATGAGTAAAAATCCCGTCGATCGATCATTTTTAAAAATCCATTAACAAAAAGAAATAACAGTAATTTTATTCTTTACTGTCTAATTTAGTTAAATAGTTAAATAAGGAGAATTTATCTGCGAGAATCAGGAGTGATTGGAAGAGCTAGCGCCCAAGCAGTTCTATTCTTCGATTATATCCCGTATGTTTCAAATAAGTTTGACGTAATAATTTAATCTCAAATATTATTGAATTATATCTAATTTCAAATAATATTTTAAAATAAATAAATGAGAATAACCTTGTTTTCCGTAGTTTAATTTGGTTAAATAGTTATCGTAGTGTGACAGCAAATTATTTAAAATTCCAAAACGGGACCTTATTTTCGCACGTGTGAAGACGGGGCGGGTTGGCACTTGATCCCTTGTAGAATAAGTCCTCGTTCAGAGTTTTTCCTCAGGCATATAGGAACTGGCATATTCTGTGGGGGATTAATTTATGGCTAGGCTGACCGCCGCTGGCAAGGGGTTCCAAATTCCACTCTATACACACACCCACCAAGGTCACTAGTCTTCCTCCCCTAGAATAATGGAAGATATGGACCTCTAGGTTTAGACGTAATAATATTAGTTAGAGTAGTCGGCAATTCCGGTTTCCCGTGTGATATTTTAAAGGAATTAATAAGACAATTTTAAGCGAGCATATCTTAAGGCGAATAGAAGCTGAAAAAGAAACATGACATAATAAATTCGTAGCAGATGCTACAAATAACAACTTCAAGCACGTGGGAACATTAAAATATATCAATCTTTTACTACACATAGATATATACCTTCAACGTGTCAAATATATCATAAATGAATAGTCCATGAACATAAATGTCTTCCTTCTTTTCTTTTCTTTCGTTTTCAGTCTTTTTTCAAATTGAGAGAGAGAGAGAGAAAGGGTATATAAAATTGGGTATAAGGAGAAACGGTCTCAAAGTTTACTTATCTTTTTTCCGATGGACTCCTGTGGAGAATCTTTCTTCTTTTACGGGCTCTTCTTTTATCCGGAGTGCTTGGCTTTAGTTCTGTCCGCCACGAACCCTGTCCAACAACTAATTTTCTCTTTTCCTCTTTTCGCTGACGGGAAGAAGGTGCCACTTCCGTTTTAGGGTCCCAGCCAATCATTTGGCTTCTACCTTCTTCCTTCCCGTGTCAGGCGACCCGAGTGAGTTCACCAAGTACAAACATCTGTTGGTCTCCACTGTGACCCACATTCTTTCTTAACGGTCATTCTTTGACGGCTTGCTACTGTTAATTCGAACACGAGGATAGTAGTAATCTTATTTCTATCGTCTCAGTGGGACACCACGTGACAGTAGGAAAATTTAACAATGAAAGCCAGGAGTGATGGGAAGAGCTATCGTCGAAGTTGTTCGTTTCTTCGATTAGACACCCTCTGTTTCAAATAAGTTTAACATATAATTTAATTTGAAATCATTTGAAATATGTACTTGGAGAGTGCATGTTTTTGCTTGTGTATAAAACTGAGAGGACCAACGAGAAGTTAAAGAATGCTTGTTTTAATGAAGCAGCGTATTCTCTCTCAGGACTAGTGCGGCTTTCAAGCCAAAAATTAAAAGATTTTTTACCGGATATATGGTACATTATACCAGGAAAGCTGATAGATAGATAGATATGAATTGACTGAGATACATGGAAAATATTTTAAAAGTTATCCGTTGAGGAATCAAAAGACAGGCAGTTCTCTTATTTGCATATACTTGTAATCGAATCTATTCTGGATTTTCAACGTAAAATTAATTGATAGATTGATAGATGTGAATAGACTGTGATAGATGGATAGATATAGACAATGATATATATAAATGAACAGAGGAAAATATTATGGAATAACCCAATGTTGAAGAAAAAATTATGGAAGGTATTGACAAAAAGAAAAAAAAGAATCAATACTTACTTGCCCTCCTAGAGATTTTATGACCGCCTTAATTCTTTCAGGCATGTATTCCACTAATTCAAAGCCAACTTTTTAACTTATCTGTTTTTTTACTGCTGGATAAAAAACAAAGACAAGGTGAAACATCCTCTAAGTGTCCTAATTCCATTATTCTTGTCACTGGTAGTAATTTTGTAAAGTTAAAAAGGACCAATCTTAGCTTAAAGGTTATTTCTCTAAATTTTGTGACCATGAATCAAGGGTTGACTTATACACGAGATCGACTTATACACGAGATCGACTTATTCAAAAATACTTATGCCGTTAAATGTCATCTCTTTTGCCTTCAACTTTTCCCTCCATCTCAACATTATCTTTTTAATTTCCTCTCTTCATTTGACTTTCTGCTCATTTCCTGTCTTTTTTCTTTTTTCTTCTCTGTTCATTCATCTCATAGTTCCTTTTTTATCTTTTCTTTCTTTCCTTTTTTTCCCTTCAGATTTCCTTTGTTGCAATTATTCTCATTATTCTCCTTTGGAAATTCCTCACACTTTCCCAGTCTTTCTTTTACTTCTTATCACTTCCTATTCTCTCTCTCTCTCTCTCTCTCTCTCTCTCTCTCTCCTCATCTCCTCTGTTACCCCAATTCCATCCTCCCCTTTCTCTCCATATCCTCTCATTTCCCACTATATTCCGATTGCTGCCTCTACCGGTCTTCACACCTTCGTATTACCGCCTTCTACACGGCCAACTTCTATTATCCGCCCTGCAATCGGCACTTACCACCGCTACAAATGACGTTTATATTTATCTTTTGTCGATAACTATTAGTAAAGGCCTCATTATCGATAATTCCTTACTTACACTGAGCCACATAGCGTTCATGATATGAAATATCTCTTGGCCCTAATACGCCATAGAAGGGAAATAATGAATTCAGTTTTATAAAGGCAACAGTGGATATTAATATACAGCACATGCGCAAGTTGTATGCGAAAAGACTGATTGATTTTAACGGCATGTCAACCCGTCTAAAGTTGTTTCCTCTCAAGAGGTTAATGAATTGCTTTCATTGTACAACGTACAACGAAAGCAATATTTTTTGTGTAATTGTTTCTGAATTTTTTTTTTCAAACAGTTATATGATAGCAAGTATTCTAACACAAATGAATATGTACGTATTTGTATGGCTCAAGTATTCCTGTTTAATATAAATATTTTTATGGTTTACAGTCACGTGACATTTTAAATACGAACGCTGAATTATTGATTAATCGGTTACCTCTTTCTCTGTATATATAGTATTTCCTCCATCTTTTGTATTTCATTTAATATCCATCGGCGATTTAACGTCACTCGATATCATCCTTCCTCGTCCTAATGACAATTCTTTCTTTCTTTTACATTAAATTCTTCTCTTTGGAATAGCTTGTTTTTCAGTTTTTCTCTATATGCTTTCAAGTAAATATTTCTATTTAGTAAAAATGTTTTTATAGTCTAATGATTTCAAGTAACTAATAATAATGATAATCCTAAGTAAACAATTATATCTTTAAGTAACTTATTAATACAGATAATTCGCAGGTATATATCAAGTACTGTTATATTGTCATCTACATGTTCATGCAGCATCATAACGACACAATAATAAAGACAGACGCAGGAAGTGACAAAGACGCAGGAAGACTTCTTTATAAATATATTTACCTCTCACTTTATTTGTAAGGATTCGAAAAGGTTGTGTGGGGTTTTACTGTGAGAGGGAGCTGGAGATCGAACATAACTGAAATATTTTGACCCCAAAGTTATGACCGTCGACGTTGTGTCTTTCTCGTTCTTTTGATGCTCAACCGCAGGCCCAGAGGCCACTCTGCTGGGTGATGGCTTTCTTTATTTTATCTGATCAGCATCTTCTCCGGACCTCAACTCATCAGGGCCCAATGGCCCCTTCGGCCTGAGGTGGCTTTCCCTACCACATCTCGTCTATAACTCCGTCCGATCTTCAACTCAACTGGCCGTCGAACTCAACTGAGTTATATAATCGTTCGACGCCCACTCAATCTTTGAAATCGAATGTTTAATCGTCATCAAGTGGAAATAACTGTCATGCAGTTCAGAGGTCACTCTCTTCCGGTGCATCAGTCTATGAGTGTACCATGGGAATTTTTTAGCTCGTCCCATTTCATCAGCCAATTTCCGCCCACGCGATTTCCTCTCATAACTGCCATTAGAATGTGTCACCTTCCGGTGCATCACTTTGGAATGGCATTTTTGGCCGGGTCAAAAGGTCAAAACACAACAGTATTCCTATCTAGTACGAATAATTTGTACACAGTTTCATGGTTTAAAATACTCCTGTCTAATACTTATAATGCATGCACAATTTCAAGTTATTTCAATTTGATAATAATTATGTTTGCATACAGTTAAATGGTTTCAAGAAACTAATCATTATGATAATCCTTAAATAACAATTATATCTTTAAGAAACTATTTTCAATACGAATAATTTACACACTGTTATATTGTATCAAATAATGGTATCTAATAATTTTCACTCCTTTTTGGGGGACTTTTACGACTCTGCGGGGAGACACAGTCAGTATGTTCAAAGCCCCATCGACAGGACTTGTATAAAGTTGAGTTGGTACATAGTGTGGAACACAAGAAGGTTTTTCGAGTTGTTGTGGAAAATTCTGAGGTTTGTATCTGACTCCTTTTTCTTCTTATATCTATTTACTTGTTATCTTCCTTTTGTCAATCGATGCAGTAAAATAATTAAGGACACAAAGGAAAAATACCCGGCCACTTTAAAACTTGATTCTATTTACGGGGTTTACAACTATCTTTGAGTGAGAAACGTTTTTTTTTTTCTGAACCAATAGAGATAACCGTGTTTCCCGGTCGAGGCATTTGAGGAATATCATGAAATCATTTTTGGCAAATTGCGAATTTGAGGGTCCGTCGTTAAGCTGGGGCTGCTACTAACAGGAAACAATGCGCTGCGTTCCAACTGGCAGCCGAAAGAGAGGAAAGTCCGTTCAGTCGAGGTATCTCGAGGTAACCGAAGAAGAGTTTATCTTGGGCGCCAGGCATGCGCAGATTGGCCTTCTCTCATAGACCTCCTGGGAAACTGTTACGTTTGCGTTTGTAATTTTACTTCCTGTTTAGTTTGTTTTTTCATCTTATTGTCGTTTTTTTTATTTCTTATTTAATCTGTACAGTAGAAAGTTAGATCATAAACTGGCGAAAATTTTGCTTTGAACACACGGATTTGTCCTGCTCCTGGTTTTCTGGAGGGTCTGCCAGGTGTTTATGTCAGGTGGGTGCTATTAAGCTGAATTGCCTGGTCGCAGGGGCCTTTCCGTGGGAAATAACTGCTCTGCTGTGTTGAGGTTATTGATCGGCGCCTGAGGCGCCCCAATTGGGAAATGTCGAAGGAATCAAGCATTTTTTTGATTTCGCTGCGCATGAGTCTCGATTTGTGCGTTGATCACCACAATAAAACGAACTTGTGTCATATATTGCCTTGGTGGGAAATCAGTTAAATAGCCATCATCAACTTGCAGATAATAGACGATTTGTAAGGATTTGTATTACAAATTCCACGATCTTTTTTAAATAGAAATTATCAGATTTGGTTTCCAGATATTAAGTGGTTAGGTAGTTAAATGATCGTATGCTAAGTTTGTTGTGAAAACAGCAAATAAATGCCAGTCTTTCTTATTGTATCTTCATTGTTCTATTTTTGAACTTCTTGTTCTTTATTTTCCCACCCTCTTCTCTTTTACCTTCTCCTTTCCTGCTTTTCTTTTATCGACAGTAACACAACAAAGCTGAATTTTTCTACGATGTTGCGGTGGCTGGTAAAGTTTATGAATGTCAATTTGAAAGCTCGTGAGAGATGGGATATATTGCTTTAGCGTAAAAATCGGTGTTTGTCGTGGCAATTTTTTACTCCTTAGGTAGTTTGGTTTGGTTTGGTTTTAAGGCATATCAACCATTGTAGGTTATTTAAAGCCGAATCCCTTTTTTTTTTTTTTTACATATAAACAGTTCTATTTTAAACAATTCAGTTCAGCATAAGTACAGTTTTTTGATTACACTCAATTAAATATCAAGACAGTTCTATTTAAACTATTCAGTTAAGCATAAGTACGCAGTTTAAATGTCAAAACAGTTCAATTTCAAGCAATTCAGTTGAGCATAAGTGCCCAGTTTAGTTCTATTTGACTCATAGGTAGGGCCCGATCATGTGCTACCCCTTCGGGCCAGAGTTGACCGGGGAGTGATGGCGATGAAGGGGTTCTCTGCCTTACCCTCAGATTTTTAGTGTCATATGCAGGACATTCATTGGGGGAGTATTATCACTACACAGAAGCAGTCGGCGTATAATACAGCCCCAGCCGATTGACTATTACTTCTTACGTAGAATGAACCGACCTTAAATCTCCGGTGTTCTAGCTATGACACCAAACTTCATTGATGGTGAGGATCCAGTTCTGAATGAGGAAAACCCTTCATTGTCATTATTTTTAGGTCGACTCGGAATGATAGTTACCTGTTAGGGTCCCATCTATTGATTAAGTAGATCTGTTTGAAAATTGTCTATATTAAAAAGGAATATCTGATTACATACAACTGTAAATTAATATGTTTTAAGAATAGTTTCTTAAAGATATAAATACTTACTCAAAATTATTATTAGTTGTAGCCATATAACTGTATTTAACTCATCATTATTTGATAGGAGTACTTGAACCTATATTACTGTATACACACAAATGATTATGATTAAATAGAAATAATTACTTAAAACCTTATAGTCACTAAAGTTAGATAGGAATATTAGAAACCATACAACTATGTTCAAATTATTTGTATTAGATGGAAATACTTAATATCATATAACTGCAAAATTATTGTATAAAGAATGGTTACTTGAAGCTATAATTGTTTGTTAAGGAATTTTATTAGTTACTTGAAACCATACAAGTATGTGCAAACGAATGACTTTGATTAAATAGAAATGATTACTTGAAACTTTATAATCATTTCTATTAGATGGGAATACTTGAAACCATACAACTGTGTGCAACGTACATATCGAACTTGAATGAGAAACAAAGAGAATTTTTAATTGTGGTAAGGGAGTAAACGATAGAACAGAATCAGAAATAGCTAAAAGGATGATGGAAGATTTAAGATTGATTGATTGATTGATTGATTTTAATGGCATATCATCTCGTCAGGGGTTATTTTAAATCTAGAGGTTAACGATTCTCGTTCATTATACATTTATATTCGTCCTCCGATATCCAACTCTTCCACCCCCTCTCTAAGCCTTTAGGGACTGTTTCAAACATACCAACTACAATTGGGTCTTTACACAAAGTAGTGATTATATGCATTCTATTGCTTTAAGCTTCTCAAAGGTGTTATTTTTTTTCATTCATATTGATAGTACTCTCCTTAGGCGATGAACAATTCTGCAAAGAGCAATTTTTTGTGTTTGATATTGGTTGGAACAGGTATTATTATTATTATTTAGTTCTTTGAGTGTTTTTTTCGCTGGAGTTTGAATGACAGCAAGTCTCTTCAAGTCTTCAGGACTCTTCTCAGTATTCTGGCCTCTCATAATAATGTTATAGCCAGGATGGTCTCTAATTATCCTTTTATTTCCAAGTCTTCCAGTCCCTTTATCAATCCTTTTGTAATAATCTCAAGTGCACTAACAACAATTAGGATCACCGCCACCTTCATGTTTCATATTTTTTAGTTCTCTATCAAAGTCTAGGTACTTATATTATTATTATTATTATTATTATTATTATTATTATTATTATTACTTCCTTACTTACTTGAAACCTTATTATAGCTTGCAAGTTATATGCGTATGATAGGTATACGTGAAACCGTATAACGGTGCAAACAAATGATATTGAATATGAATAATAATTTTAAACCATATAACAGTGTATAAATTATCAATATTAGATAAGAATACCTGAAACCATAATTGGAGTCCCCGTGTTATATATTGACCCTCGACCGAGCCGTAAATCAAGAGATGCACCTGTGAAAATAAGCGGAAGAACAGCGGAAGTAGGTGGACCTTAAACAATAATATAACCAGGACACAGACGGTTTGAGTCAGTTGGAGATAGGATGCCAGCGTAAAAATCAGCTTGCAGACTGAGGGCTTGTGGCCCTCAGTGACCCACGGTTGAGTAACCCAGCCAAGATGAGAAAGAAGTGCTGCTATGGTCGAAGAAGAACTTGGGGTTAATATAGCCGTCTGTCCCCGTCTCCAACTCATCTCTCACGCACAAGAAACATCACCCTTCGAGAATAAAGCGTGGGGGATTATATTTTTATAAAGAAGTGTATTCGTTCGTTCATTGAAGTCGTCATTATTGTTGACTAATGTTCAGCATGTATTTGTATACGCATAAAATATTTGTATTACGGCTATACAACACCCATAACGTAGTGACTAAAGTGTTGGACTGCGGTCTCGAAGTAAGAAAGTTCAAACTTAATTTGCACGATTGCGTTTACTTTCAGATTAATACACTAGGGAAAGGTATGAACTCCACTATCCCCCAAACTATGGCTTGAATAGTACCGCTACTGTTCTTTTATAAGGATGTATTTGGCACTAAATAACGCACGAGGGGTGATATGCCATTACTCAAAGAAACCTGAAACCATACAAATGTGTGTTGACAAATGATTATAGACAAAAACAAAAAAAAAAAAAACAAAAGCAAAAACAAAAAGCAGAAACAAAAAAATAAACAAACAAAAATAACCTAACTCCAAAACAAAAACAAAAAAAACAATGGTATATTGAAAATACAGTGATTACATTTAAACAGTTTGAAAGGGATCAAATTTTGGCTTTCAATACCCCCTAAGGAGTTGATAAGCCATTAAACAAATAAATCATAGCAAATAAAGTAATTGGGAATTGTAGCTTTTTAGAATTAAAAAGACACGTTTAGTTTTTTAATCACTTATTATTAAAGTCAGCCTTTGGCGGTCATGTAGTCCAATTTGGAGTAATATTATATTGATAGAATTTTTTTGTTTGTTGTTTAATAACATATAAACCTTCTTAGGTCATTTAATGCCAAATCCATCCTTCTGGAAGAACAGTAGTGGTTCTATTTAACCCATAACTGAGAGGATAAGTGGTTCTTACCTTTCCTAAGGGTATTTTTCTGAAAGCGAACGTTATAGTTCCACTGGAGTTCGAACTCACTTACTACCATTCCACAATCTAGTGCTTTAACCAGTACACAACGAAGACTTATGTAAATAAGGTCACGAGATCATCCATCTAAAACATTCTTCTGTTTAACTAAAGACTTTCAGTCGGTCTATGCTCCTGCGTTCTCGCCGATACGACTGATGCCAGGATCTAGGACCCACAGACAATCAAAACTCTTGATGTATACATAATAAAGTAAAGTTAGCGACTGTAGTCGAGGGCGACCCGAAGGCTCCCTTTTCATTGACTACTACAATGAGGTGTAGGGGAGGGCGGTTCTCCTTTCTCTGGATTGCTCCAGTTACCCTTGATATGTACCTAATTCAACTGAATGTTAAGCAAGGAAGCATCGAGTACCATTTTTCTAATCTTTGGTATGACTCGACCTGGGATTGAGCCCAGAACCTTTGGATCATTGGCAAACACTCTAACCATTATGCCAATGGGACGGTAAGTAATCTTAAACGACAGTAAGCATGCTAGTAAAATATAAATATGTATATAAGGTGTGATATTATAAACATCTACTTTATTACACAACTCAGGTGTCGCAGTTGAATGGTTGGTAGCATACTTGATAATGAAGTTACTGATTTTTCATTTCGTGTCAAGCATCCCACAACAAATCCCACGTGTCTTTGCAAAATCTGACAAACTTTGATAATATAAATAACTGCTTCTTTGCTCAAAGGGCGATAAATTATATATATATATATATATATATATATATATATATTGGCAAGCATAGCATTTTTTCCATTTTTATGTCACCTATAAGTTAAAGCTTTCTCTTTTGCTCGTACGCCCAGAATCGTAAAAGTCACTTCATTTATGATTTAGTTCTGCCCTCCCTTCATAACTCCACAAGTGTCACGTTTCGACTGTTACAAAGGCAGGCAAAGAGAAAATTACAATTGTTATTTAATATATAAATATTGCTACCATCTGTTTATCTGCTGTAACAGTGATTGCTGGTCCTCTATAAAGTCTGTGCTCTTGTCTTATGGGAGCGAATGCTTTTAACTGTGACAGGGAGTGACTTGTTCACAATTTTGTTTCAACTATCGTGGCAAACCTCTTTCTTATAATATCAGTTTTCTTTCTTTTTTTTTGTTTCTAACAAGAATTATTCCGTAATCTCTGTAAAGACAAACGTCATTTTAATCAACTATAGGGTTATTGTTGACCATTTTACATACCTCGGTAGCAGTATTTAATCAACTGAAAGCGATGTCAACATACGCGTCGGGAAGGCATTGACTGTTGTTGACAGGTTGTCGATGATATAGAATTCTGATCTATCCGATAAAATAATGCGGGATTTCTTCCAAGCTGTATCGGTACTACTGTATGGATGCACCACCTAGACTTTACTAAAACGCATAGAGTAAAAGCTAGATAGGAACTGTTTTGAAAAAATCTTGGAAGGAGCAGCCCACAAAAGAGCAGCTGTACAGCCACTTCCCCTATCTCAGAAACCATCCACGTAAGACGAGCAAGACGTGCTGAATACTGCGGGAAAGTAAGGACGAACTCATAACCGACGTTCTCTTTTATACTCCTATACATTGACATACCAAGCGAAAACTTACATGCATCAGTTCTGTGTGGACATTGGATGCCGTCTAGAGTATCTGCCTGGATCAATGGGCGATAGGGACGGATGGTGTGTGTGTGTTTGTGTGTGTGTGTGTGTGTGTGTGTGTGAGAGAGAGAGAGAGGGAGAGAGAGAGAGAGAGAGAGAGAGAGATTCAAAGGACTTCGTACTATTGGCATGACTTGTTACTGGCATGTCTCAGTGCTATCTGAATGATTTATGTGAGAAGTAAATCCTGAAAATTGCGGCGCAGTAGGATTACTTGTTCTTATTTTAGGGCCATTAAAAATTTTAGAGAGTTTATTTTCCTGATTTTAGAGGTATGAATTATGAACCTAGGTTTGTTAGAAGCCTTGGTAAGGTTTTTTTTTTCTTTGTTTTTTTTAAACCAGTTAGAACCAATTCTTTCAATTAAGATACTTCAGAAATTCACGGTAAAAAAATCTTTTTAAAAAATGCTCAAAAGGGCAATTTTCAAAAGATTCAAAGTTTAAGCAGCTCTCACTCCATGGTTATATGTTTAAGGCATTCTATCTACTCCACTCTTATGATAAACTTAGAGTAGTCAACCAAACACTCAAAAACCTTTTGACCCTAAAGGTGAAGGGGTTGAATATGTAAGAAAATAAAAAGATCTGTGAAATATCGATAGAACCTTGGGAAGAGGTTTGATGGATCTTAATTTATGCGTTACCAAAGCCATTTGAGAAATATAATTGATTGATTTTAACGGCATGTCAGCCTGTCTTGGATTATCTTTTGCCTAGAGCTTTAGGAATCGTATTCATCATATGTTCATAATTACATTTCCATGTAGTTGCTTGAAATTTTTTTTGCACACGGTTTGATGATATTAAGTATTCTGATCTAATATAAATAGTTTGCACACAGTTGAAGAGGGACGCATGAAGTGCTGACGAATAACTATGTTGGATAAGATGCTGGTTGAGACGCAATCAGTTTCGGCCGGGTCACTTTTGCGAGGGTGTATGATGTTGAAAAGACCCGAAACTCCTAATGAACTAAAGAACATCAATGACTATGCATCCAACTGCATGTTAGAGATGTATTTAAAAAATATAGTTTCAAGTATTCCTATCTAATATCAATAATTATAAGGCTTCAAGTGATTATTTATATCAAATAATACCCATTTGTTTGCATGCATTAATATAGTTACAAGTAACTCTACTAATACTAATAATAGCAATAACAATCACCAAAGGATTATTAAAGGGATTGGAGGGCTTGGGGGTAGGAGGACGAGTGGACCATCCAAACCACAACATTATTGAGAACGGCTAGAATACTGAAAAGAGTCCTGGAGACTTGAGGAGATTTGCTGTCACTCAAACTCCAGTGAAAAACTAAAACTGATGTGAAAAACTCTCAAGGAGTAAATGATAATAATAATAAACAATAATGACTTCAAGTTACTATTTCTATTATGAATAATTTACAGTTATATTATATCAAGGATTTATATTTAATAGAAATAATTTGAACACGGTTGTATGGTTTCATATATCTAATGATAACTCATACTAAATAATTGAATAATTCTTTTTGGTCCATAGATGGGACATTAACGGGTATTACCACACTGGGCCAGAATGGACTTAGGAGTAATGATAATGAAGAGGTAATTTACACTGCCGAAACCTAGAGAACTGGAGTCTCACATTATCAGATGTAATTTTGTATAATACCTAAGCCCCCTCTTTTTTTGGTTGGTAGGGGTCTTACCTCTCAGCAGAGGATACAACCAGCGTATTCTCAGCCCTGTCGACAATTGAGAAATGCATGAAATTAAACTCACATACTTAGGGTGCCTTCGCTGGTGTAATGGTTATCAAGCTAGACTAGCAAACCTTTCTGAGTGAGTTTGAGTCTTACTCGGTGCCCTATTCATACGGCCTCGTGTTACATCTAAGAAAAAAAAAACTCGCACACTCAAACCTATTCATATGAAAAAAAAATCAACTCAGAGAATATTATGAAAGTATATGTTAAAATAGCGTCTTGAAATGGTAATTAGATTATTAATGAAAAGATTGCAATTCATAGCTTTATTTATAAAAGATCTAGAGAAAAAATATAATCCGATTAATTTATAATGGCAAATTTCATGCAAATATATAGAAAGAAACCGAAAAATTATTTTTCCTTTCTATTCTTTTATTTCATGTGTTTTAGAAATTATCGCGCTTGATTTGGTCTCAATATTAAGAAATTTTACCAAATTTTCCTTAATTTTGATTAAAAAAAAAGTATGTAGATATCAAATTTTAGACGGATATTTCGTGTCGGGTAAAGGCTGGATAGCAGACCACAGTAATTGAGTTCGATTATCACTGGGTGCTTCACATTTCAGGACGCATACCAAATGAGATTTAGCTAAGTAAATGACTGCTGTTGTATTTTAGACATTTTGGATCGATATTCTAAACCAATAAAATGATTTTCAGTTAAATTTTCAGTGCACAGATTCTTTCTTTCTTTCTTTCTCACACATACTCATACACATACACAGGGCTACACTACCTCAAAGATACACATATGTTGCAAAATTTTACAGAACTGCATCAGTCGACTTTGGAGTGTACTTGTTTTAAAATTGTAATTATATCGTCATATTCTATATATATGGTTTCAAGTAATTGATAATAGTAATAATAATGATCCTTTGTAAACAGTTATAGCTTCAAGTAATTATTCTTAATACAAGTAGTTTACAGATCAGTACATTCTGCTTAAAATAATAATATTCTTTTCCTCTTTGGTTTTTAAAAAAAAGTTTAAATTGTTCGGGCTATACTTATGCACGATACTGTATGTACACGAATCTGCAGAATCTGTTGAATCATCTGCACTCACGTAGCCGTGCCAAAAGAAACCCCAAGAAGCGACAATTATCCTGTTCAGGAGGCTCTATACGTTCTTGCTGCTTGAACAGATTTATTTATATGTTTGACTGTCCAGCTACCCAGTGTTTTCCTAATCTCGACGGACATTGCATATATTTCCCATCAGCATATATATATATATATATATAGATAGATAGATAGATAGATGTGTGTGTGTGTGTGTGTGTGTGTGTGTGTGTGTGTGTGTGTGTGTGTGTGTGTGTGTTTGTACGCCAACATCTAGCTAAGTATATTCTTAGCAACAGTAGCAATGCCTAAGTAGCCTTACCTAATATAAAAAAGCATATGGCAGTTATCTTGGCCGGATTTTTTTCTTTAGCAATAATTTCTTCATCGAATAGATGAGTACTAATTATCATGTGAGCTCCATTATTACTTCGCCTTTTGCCAATTACTAAAGTAAATTGTCACAAGCCTCAATTCTTGCTTCTTTATCTTCTGAATGGCTTTATTTTTATGGGGTTTTTGCATCTTCATTGATGATAGAATAAATTTCAGAGAAATTACTCGAGGTATTTAGATGACGTAAGACCTTTTGTTCTGATCGCATTGCAGTCACTTGCATTGAGGCATTGTATTTAATTGTAACTTTCGCTAAGCCGAGTATATCAGAGCTAGCCAGAAAATGAATTTCGCTTCTACTGCGAATGAGATAATTTCAATCAAAACTTCAAGGAATCAATAAAGTCAAATACCATATATGTCAGACAGACCGCGAAATAAGGTACATATTGAATATCTACAGTACAAGAGAGCTAAGTATGAGGCATATAACCGGTCCATTGGTATAGTGGTTTGAATGGTTCGGGAGACCGGTGTTCAATCCCATGTCGAGCCACACCGAAGACTAAAATAAATGGTACTTAATGCCTCCTTTCTTTATACTCAGCATTATTAAGTACGGAGCAATCAAGGGAAAGGAGTAGCGCCCTCCTCTACATCTAGGTGTGGGAACTATTGAAAAGGTGACTGTCGGGTCGCCCTCGACTATGGTCGGCCAACTTATATATATATATATATATATATATATATATATATATATATATATGTGTGTGTGTGTGTGAGTGAGTGTGGACTATGAAAAGTAAAGCACATAGGAACCCCCCCCAAAAAAAGGGGGTGTCCTGGCAATGACACTAAACTGCATCTAATGGTGAGGTTTCACTTCAGGAGAACTGGGAAGTGGAAAATACCCCTTCATTACCATTACTTCCAGGCTGACTCTGGTCCCATTGTACATATTAGAGTACGACCAATGAAAATTATTATTACTATGCTTTAGGACATATAACTGAAAATTGTTTGCATTAAGAATAATTACTTGAAGCTATACAAAAAGTTTACAAAAGACCATTATTAGATACTTGAAATAATATGATTGTAGCCCAGTCAGTCGGGGCTGTGGAATACACTCACTACCATTTAACCGTGTCCAAAGACAAAATAGCAATACTTGAAACCATTTAACTATGTTGCCCAGTCGGCTGGGGCTGTAGAATACACCGACTGCTTCTCTGCAGAGAGGTAATAACCACCCCCTCAACGAGTGCCCTGGATAGGACTCTAAACAATCTGATGGTGAGGTTTCATCAATGCTGGAGCTGTGGGGAATGCGGAGTACCCCTTCAATGGTATCACTCCCAGGTCCACTCTGGCCCGGAGTGGTAGCACCTGATAGGGTCCTATCTTTGGGTCAAATAGAACTAAACTGTGCTTTCGAGTGTTCACTGTTTTTGCATTTAAACTACATACTTATACTAAACTGAATTGTTTAAAATAGAACTGCTTTGACATTTAAATTGCGTACTTATGCTAAACTGAATTATCTGAAATAAAATTGTTTTTCATTTAACTGTGTATTGCCCAGTCGTCTGTGGCTGTAGTATACACCGACTGCAGCTCTGCAGAGGGGTTAGAACCCTCCCAACAAGTGTCCTGGTTATGACACAAAGCAATCTGATGGTGAGATTCCAGTAATGCTGGAGCTTTGGGGAATACAGAGCACCCCTTCCGTGCCATCGCTCCCTGGTTCACTTTGGCCCAGAGGGATAGTACCTAACTGGGTCCTATCTACAGGTCAAATAGAATTAAAATGCGTGCTTATGCTAAACTGAATTACTTTAAATAGAACTTTTTTTTATATTTAAACTGCGTACTTATACTAAACTGAATTGTTTGAAATGGAACTATTTTTGACATTGAGACTGTTCTTACGCTAAACTAAATTGTTTGAAATTGAACTGTTTTGACATTTAACTGTGTGTGGACAAAAACTATACTTATACTAAATTTTGTTTGAATTAAACTGTGTACTTACACTTAAACTGCGTACTTATGCTAAACTGAATTGCTTGAAATGGAATTGTTTTTGTATGCTAAACTGAATTGTTTGAAATAGAACTATTTTTGACATTGCAACTGTACTTACGCTAAATTGAATTGTTTGAAATAGAACTATTTTGACATTAACTGTATGTAAACAAAATCTATTCTTATACTAAGCTGGATTGTTTGAATTAGAACTGTTTGACTAAACTGAATTACTTGAAATAAAAATGTTTTTGACAATAAAACTGTGTACTTATGCTAAACTGAATTGTTTGAAATAGAATTGTTTATTTGTATAAAAATGGATTTGGTATTAAATAACCTACAAAAGTTGATATGCCAACCAACCAAACCAAACCAATTCAAACCAACCAACCAACCAACCAACCAACCAACCAACCAACCAACCAACTTTTGCGTTCTGGTTAGTGAACGCTTGTTATATTAAATAAAGGTCAAACCACGATATGAGAGGAAATAGAGATATATTCTCAGAAAAAAAGTATATACAATAGAGAGACTATTAGTAGACAAGAACATAGGATTAGTGAATACAGAATAAAGATCTAGTCTAACGATAGTATTGGCTTCCGTATTTACGGTAGCAAGTAAGGTGGTCTAGTGCGATCCCCAGTCTCCAACGCTCTAATACTATTCCTATAAGAAGCTGCTCTTCACCTTCTAGTCTACCCTGGTATTAGTAGCTACTGCTATATATGGCAGATGGACTAGTTCATTGTGTGGAAAAAGGTGGGTGATACCCAACACCAACCAACCGACCTTTAACTATGTGCAAACAAATGATTAATATTAGATAGTATTATCAATATTAAATAGCAATACTTGAAACCCTTTAGCTGTGTGCAAACGAATTATTAAAATTAAAAAGAATAATTAGTGTTGAGTAACATTAATTGAAACAATTTAACTCTCTGTAAACAAATGAGCTCTTGCTCATTTAAAAATGTTACCTGCAAACTATTATAAATGGTACCAACAAACTGAAATATATATATATATATACATATTGTTACGAACCGACTTTCACTGGGACTGCGAAAACAGGCACGTAACGAGAATAAAATATATATATATATATATAAAATTGCGAGAATGTCCCAAGGTTCGATAAAAAAAAGGGTGAACTATGGGAAGGAAATTTCTCCAATGTAAGACTCACGGTAAATCACAGCAGAATAAGCAACAAGCACTCACAAAACCAACACAACACAATTTGAAGATTTAACAACAAAATTTTATTACAACAATAACAACGTATTTAGGGAAGAATAAGAATATATAAAAAAAAGGCTTTAAGAACAAAAGGGGATGGAACACTATTGTTACTATGTATATAAAGAAGTCCGAGACGAATTATAACTCAAACAGATTTGCATGATAGACACATAGAGGCAAAAGAAATACGGAACTCACTGAGGGTTTAGGACTGGTTAATAATCTCTTTTTTTTTTTCTTTCGTTCTTTTTCTCTTTCGTTTTCTCTTTTTGCTTTCTTTCCTTTTTCTCGAAGAAGCTTGCCACAAAGAGTTAGTTTTCTGCTGTCCTTTTTCTTAGTCACATTTCGGGTGTAGTGAAACAGAACCCAGGGATGAATGTCGACGCCTTGAAGTCAAAACCGCTACTGCTATATATTCACTTTTGCCAGTCAGAAACCAAAAGTCCTTCCTTGACTCTTAGGGCCGAACACGTGGTTGATAAGGTAACCCAAAGTTCACTCCAAGAGTTCAAGGCTAGCTAAGATAGGTAAAAAGTGGAAAGGGGTTGACTTGCAATTCCATTTCTTGTCGTAGTCTTTTTTTTTCTTCTTTAGTCTCGAATCATGCAGGATTAGAAAAGGTTCGTTTGGCGCCTGCTTTTCCAATTTTATTCTTCGTCTCGGAATAATACGGGTGAATGAAACGCACCTTGTAATGTACATAGAAAATATATTTCTTCTATTTTTTTACCCCACGTAACAATATACATATATATTTCACAGTTATATAATGTCAAGTATTCCTCTTCTATACAAATAATTTGTCCGCATTTGTATGATTTCAAGGATTCCTATCTAATAGCCATAGTTATATATATATATGTATATATATATATATTGAATATGTTGCAGATCAGGAGTAGTATACAACATAAAGTCAATTTTTGAGGGAAGTGCAGCTGGTTTGAATTCAGAGTTTTCCTTCTCCTAAACGTGTCTTTCTTATCAAAGCTGAAGAACTTAGTTTGCCCAACTATTTATCCAAAGCTCAGGTTTTGGGGAGAAAATATGTATATACACCTTTCCTAAAGGTATTAGTTCGAATTGAAACACAAACGGTCTCATTCAGGATTTGAACTCAGATCACCGATTCCATTTCCTGCGATGACAATCATTATGCCAAGCGCGCCTCTTGTCTTTTCAAAAAAATTGTTGTCTTCATAACTTCACAGTCAGTTAGTGGAATGTTTACCCGCCTCGACAGTGAGCAGTCTTGTCGAATATACATCTTTTTTTTAAATCTTTGGTTAAAAAGAAATATAACTTTTTATCAAAAGATAAGTTTGACATTTGCGTATTTAATGCCATTTTAATTTTGGCTAAATAGTTATTCTAAATACACAAAGCATGAATCTCACCTTTTCTGCAATGGGGAGGTACTGCTCCAAGTTTGGAATCCTCTTGATCAATCTCACGTCGCTATTTATCACGTACTACCAAAAGATAAGAATATGCTGCCGCGTTCCCGTCCGAAGAGAAAAAGTACGGCTAAGGAAGAGAGACGTTATATTTTGATTTCCGCCAGAACATCGGAAAATTAATGAAAATTACCCAGATACGACACTTTGATTCTAGGCAAGATGGAGAATCCCTGATAAGACACAACTGCATCTGGTAGTGAATCTCCAGTTCTGAATCTTAGAGGAATGTGGAAGACCCCTTCATTGCCATTACTCCCAAATCCATTCTGAACCGGAGTGGTAGAAACTGTCAGAGTGCAATCTATGAGTCAAATAGATTTCTTTGTAAATCATTTTTATTAGAGAGGAATACCTGAGATCACATAACTATGTACAAAATATCTTAAGAAACAACTGCACAACAATGTACGCAATTCCCTAACCGATTGGCATGAAATACCCCCAGATGAATTGAAACGCTAATGAAATCAATCAAACGATATACACATTGGTAACAGATTCTCTAAAGTAAAAGGTGGTGTTTAGTCTTCTTCATTTTCAGAGAAACGTCAAACCTTCGATTTCCTTTTACATACGTGCGCACTTTCTTATTTTGGAAGTTTTTCTCTGTCCTTTACGGCAATCAATTTATTAGTGTTCTACTATAGTAGATATTTAGAAGTTAAATTCTCCTTCTCCAAGACTGGATGCTTTATCAAAGCTAAAGAACCCAATTTGGCCTACGATTTACCTATAATTGGGAAGAGGGGAGAAGAGGTGTATATATGCCTTTCCCAAGAGCATTAGTTCAAATTGAAACACCTTCTTGTCCAGGGTTTTAACTCAGACCACCGATTCCATTTCCTATGACGATAACCAACAATGCGAAGCGCGCCTTCTGTCTTTAAAAAATGGTTGTTTTGATAACATTGACTTCACAAAATGTTTTACAATCAAACGAATGTTTTCCCACCATAACAATGTGCAGTCTTGTTGAACAAACACGGTTTTTACGTTTGGTTTAAAAGAAAATTAAGTTTTTATTAAAAAATAACAATTCTTTTTAGGGCCTACTGTGTTTTTTGGCCTTGGTATGGCAACCGGTCTAGGAGAAAGATAACTTCAAATTCAAAAGGCTCTGTTGGTGAGGTTTATAATACGCTGACTGTGTACCCTGCATCTCGAAAAAGGATGTACTAGACATAATACTAAACTTTATATGATGGTGAGGTTCCTGTTCTGGAGATTTGGGGAGAGTGAAGTACCCCTTTATTGCCATTACTCCTAGATCCACACCAACCCGGAGTGGTAGTACCTATTAGGGTTTTATCTATAGGTCCAATAGATCTTTTTAAAAATATTCTCATTCGATTGGACTGTGGGCAAAAAAAAAAAACCCTCTTAAGAAACAACAACACAAAAATGTAAATATGAACGCGATTCTCAAATGTCTTATAAAATTACCTTAGACAGGTCGACATGTCATTAAAATCAATCAGTCGATCAATCTTAACTCAAACCACCTCAAATTCGCTTAAAGATTGACCTTGTGTCGCACCCTGTTCATGGGGAAGGGGTTTCATAAATACATAATTATTCAACGTTATATGACCTGTTAGAGTACCGGTAAGATCGATTGTCACTTGTACCCTCTTTTCCCTCCCACAACTGTCCGGAATTTTCCTGGCACGCAACATTATTTTTAATTAGCTTGACATTCAAACATTTCATTTTCTTTTAGCATCCTACCATTTTTATAACCAATGATTAGCTTTCATTTATAATTAAAATACTCTTCACTTTGTCTGGCTCGAGTTTAAACTCATAAACATTCGAGAATCGCAATAATTGGAAATAGTGTATCGATTGAAAGCCAATAAGTACGGTGGACATCGATGCGAGTCAATTATCCCTGATTAATAATTGCAGTTACCATCGGCTGGAGCTGCAGGTCAACAGACCTGACATACAGCGTGTGGCGTACATGAAGTTCATTCAATGAAACAAAGAAAGTTCTTCTTAGGAGGTGATAGTTCAAGGATAGTCTAGAGGTCAGTTAAGTTTTTCTTGTTCCCTTGAGATGGGCTGGTAATAATTACAAAACTAAATATGAAAGTTCTGTTTTCTTTTGGCAAAATTGAAGTAAGTAAAAATTTAGGCGCTAGCACACTGGACTGACTTAAGGTCAAGTCACTCTTTTAACATCAGTGCTCGCCAAATCACAGAAATTTAAGCAGTGATCAGTCTATTCAGTCCTGGCAGCTTAGTAACTGCAGGTACTCTTACCCTGCGATAAAAATTTAGAAGACCCGCTGTTTACAAACCTTTGAAATTATACTACTAGGTAATAATTGATTAACGGCATTTTATTTGAGATTCACGTTCATTTACGTATTTTTGGAGAGTGCCATATTTGATACGGCTAATTCAAACCGCATAAAATGTGTTGTATATTCAGTATTCACAATACTATGTATAGAGAGAAATTTATATTACTTTGATAGTAGATGAGTTAAGTTCAAATCCTAAAAAAAAGAAAAGAAAGGAAAAATACCCCCTCCGAAAAAAGCAATAGTATGAGTAATATGAGAATATTTGATCAAAATAAAATGTATTTTAGAAAGAAATTGAAGTTATTTTCTTACGCTAATTACCTTAATAAATTATTGATTAAATGGAAATCTAAACTGTCCGATAAAATAAAACGGGATTTCTTTCAAGTTGTAGCTGTGTCCATACTACTATATGGATGCACCACATGGACGTTAACAAAACACAGAGAAAAAGCTAGGTGGAAGCTACTTAAGAATGCTGCGTGCTGTCTTGACCAATTCCTGGAAGCAACACCCCACAAAACAGCAGCTGTACAGCCAAGTACTCCCCATTTTATAAACCATCCAAGTAAGACCATCAAGACATTCGGGGTACTGCTGGGGAAGCAAGGACGAACTCTTAAGCGACGTTCTCTTACGGACTCCTGGTCATGGACGTAACAGGGTTAGTCGACCAGCAAGAACTTACATCAGCTTTGTGTAAATACAGGATGCTGCCAAGAAAATATACTAAGAGGGATAGATGATAAGGGGAGAGAGAGAGAGAGAGAGAGAGAGAGAGAGAGAGAGAGAGAGAGAGAGAGCGAGAGAGAGAGAGAGGGTCATGAAACTCAGTGCTCTCAGCAATCTTCCATGAAGATGATGATTTATCCACTTCAGGAAGAAAAATGGTACAATATCAGGACAACTTAATATTATTCACTTCGTATTAATGCTCTCTAGAAAAGGCATGAACCCTTCTCTCCTCTTCATAGTTAAATAAGGAAGATTGGGTTCTTGGTAGGTCAATTGGTCTAGGAGGAGGAAAAGCTTGAAACAGATGCTAGAGTAATTGAGGCAGTCCGGCGTTGTATTCAAACTTGTTTTTGAACTCTTCTCACGATATGGAAGCCATTATGTCGAATAGCATCTTGTCCTTTTTAAAATGACATCGATGTTGAGAGGAGGGGATATCTGCAGCATGGGGAACTGCTGGTCTTCTATGCAATCCTGCTTAGGCCTGTGCTGAGATCAGAGCGCAATTCTATCAGTCTCACAACATTTTTGTTGTGGCAGTACACTACCACTTCTTATATAACTAAAAATGCCTGAAATAGTTTTTCATGCTATAGGAGCAGTAGTATGTTGTTATATCAAAAATATCCAGCTAAGTTCCTCTTTCCGGATATATATATATATATATATATATATATATATATATGTGTGTGTATGTGTGTGTGTGTTTGTGTATGTTGCAATTATCAGATGAAATTTATGGGTAAATGAATAAAGAAATGAATATTAATTTCTGATTTATACCTTACTTTCATCCGATGACTGTATCCTAGTTGATTCATTAAACTTTTTGCAATGAAGCTATAAAAGGAGAGATTTTAATTTCTTTCTGGTATTATCCTGCTTTGCTGACCAGTATTTGAGCAATTTTTGATTTACCAAATGTTTTTTGTAATTTATTTGGTCTCATTTGTTTACTTTTCAGCCAACCCTCATATATATATATATATATATATATATATATATATATATATATATATATATATATATATATATATGCGAAGGTTAAATAAAAAAAAAAGTCATACGATGACTTCATATCTGTTGTTATATCCAACAGAATCAAAGCACTGCAATACCAATGGAAAAAGTGTGTGAATATCAAGTGGAAATATTTTCAATAATAAATTTCATTTGGTTACATTTCATAAGAGTATTTTGATTAGACTATGAGATTTTCAGCCAATCTCGTATATATATATATATATATATATATATATATATATATGTGTGTGTGTGTGTGTGTGTGTGTGTGTAAAATCGACAGATGACCAGAAACAAGCAAATAATGGAACATTATGATATTTAGCTCGCAAGCCATTTATAGTGACATCGATCTTCTGTAGATAGTATATCAACATCCTTGTATCAAACTTTATTTAGTTCTATTCTTTATGCTTGCTGTATGGGCGGAAAACTTGCTAGTTTTTGTTTAAGTAAAG
Source organism: Sepioteuthis lessoniana (assembly GCA_963585895.1). Lineage (NCBI taxonomy): Eukaryota > Metazoa > Mollusca > Cephalopoda > Myopsida > Loliginidae > Sepioteuthis > Sepioteuthis lessoniana. The sequence continues at coordinate 213,492 of CAUZXS010006169.1, forward strand.
ATCACATTTCTCTTCATATTATCTCTATAAATCTGTTTATATTTATCTTAAATCTGCTAAGATTTGCCTGTCTAGCTATTTTGGTATGTTAAGATCTATTTCAGTCTTTTAAATTATTTTAGTATAATCATTATCTATCTATCTATCTATCTATGTTAATCGATCTTAAAAGTTGAGTCGGTAGACACATTGATTTTATGACTTAGTTTAACTCAAGTATTTTTTCGGTGATCGGCCGACATATCGATCAGTGAATTGGCAGTTTCAATCAGGATTTGGCGGCTCGTCTGATTTTTAATTGTTTTTGCTCCTGTTCATTAAAACCGCTGGTTTGACGTCACTCTTTTTTTGTCTTCAGTTGAAAGTTACGTTTTTAAATAATCGATGCGATTTTAGCAACCAAACAAAAAAGTAAAAAAAAAGAAAAAAAACCCAAACAAACAAAAAACAAAACAAAAAAGCCTCAAACAAACAATAAAAAAACTTCCAACCCCACAAAGCCTAATAAGAAACAAACAACCCCCCCAAACCCCCCCCCCCCCAAAAAAAAACTAAAAACTAAAAAAACAAACAAAGAATAAAACATCTCTTCAAAAGAACAAAAGAAGTAAATATGCCAAGATGTTTTTTCAACGGGCCATTGTAAGAAAGCGTGTCTTTTTTTTTTCAGATTTGCCCATATTAGTAAATTTTTAAATCATTTTTTCTTTAGAAAAATTGATTGATTTCTTGGCTTTATCAACTTTCGTGGGCTATTCAATGCCAAAGCCATCCTTGTAGATGAAGAGCAATGATACTATTTAACCCATAAATGGGCGGGATGAAAGGGTTCCCACCTTCCTGTACAGTATTAGTCCGAAAGTGAACATGATAGCTTGACTGGAGATCGAACTCGCTTATTTCGGGATCACAGTCAAGTATTTTAGCAATGAAACCACAGGGACTTCCTCTTGTCAAAAAAAAAAAAACAACAAAAAACGTGGCTTAATTAATTAATTTCAATATTCATTACATTTTATAAGATGTTTACCAACAAGAATTTATGTATGGCTATGGGATGACATGATTGGGTTTGGGTTGGTTGGTTGGTTGGTTGGTTGTTTTTAAGGAATACCAACTCTTGTTGGGTTATTTAATGCCAAATCCTCTTTATACATATATAAAATATTATATGATTCGTAAACTAATAGTTTATTGGCAACATTGTTAAACAAGCTAGAGCTCATTTATTTGAACACTGTTAAATAGTTTCAAGTATTCCTACCAAACGCAAATAATTCTATTTATCATTAATCATTTGTTCGCAGACAGTTAAATGATTTCAAGAATTGCTATGTAACACTAACAATTTAATTTAACATCAGCCATTTGATTTTACACAGTTAAAATGTTATACATATATTATTTGTAACTGAATAGTTTTTGGTAATTTTGATTTTTTAAAAAGTTAGAGTTACTTTGTTTACTCACAATTAAGTATTGCTAGTGATTGCTCAATTAAATGGTTTCAAGTATTGCTATCTAACACTAACAAATCTATTTACTATAAATCATTCGTAAGGACACAGTTGTTTCAAGTATTGTTCACACTGATAGTTTAATTTACACGCAGTAAAATAGTTTCCAGTGTGGCTATTTAACACTAATAACTCTATTAGACATTGTGCATTTATTTGCACACAGTTAAATAGTTTCAAGTATTGATATGAAGAATTAAGAATTTAATTTGATATTAATCATTTGTTTGCATACAGTTAAATGGTTTCAAGTATAGTTATTGATGAAATATTTCTACATAACTCATATATGGAACCCTAACAGGTACTACTACTCCGGGTTAGAGAGGACCTGGGAGTAATAGTAATAAATGAGTACCCCACATTCCTCGTCGCTCCAGGATTGAAGCCTTGCAATCAGATAGTTTAGTGCCTTATCAGGACATTCGTTGAGGGTCTTACTCTTCTGCAGAGATAGAGTCGGCGTATTCTTCAGCCCACTAAGGGAAAATAGTAAGGCTTTTTAATCTTGGTATAGTAACCTGTCTTGGGGAAGTAAGACTCTGAATTCAAATCACTTGTAGACACGGAGAAGAATGGACTCCTGCCCAAGACAAGCACCTTGAATAGTGCCTCTACAACCAAAGCAAGTTACGGAACCAGTAAACTGATTTCATGATAATCATAATTTGTTTGCTCAATTATCAAGTTTCAAGTATTCCTACACACAGTTATATTGCTTCAAGTATTTCAAACAATTATACGATTCCAAGTAAGTTAGGATAATAATTTGTAAACAATTAAAACTTCAAGGAACTATATTGTACACAATAACATGGTTTCAAGTATAGCTATTTAATACCAGTATTTAATGCCCAATTACGTAGTTTCAAGAAACTATTCCTACTTAAGATTAATAATTTGTTTGCCTAAAGTTATATGATTTAAACACTGTTGGCTTGGGTTGTAGAATACGCAGACTGCATCTCTGCGGAAAGCTAAGACTCCTCTTCAACGAATGACCTGTATATGACACTAAATTATCTGGTGGTGAGGCTTCAGACTTGGAGCTTTGGGAAATGTGGAATACCTCTTCATTGCCGTACTCTCTGGTCCACTCTGCCTCGGAGTGGTAGTACCTGTCAGATACAACTGTTTAACCATGTAACTTTGTAAAAACAAATGACTGACATTAAATCGAAATGTTAGTATTAGATAGCAATACTTACAACCATTTAGGTGAGTACAAACTAATGATTAGTATAAAATAGAATTATTAGTGTTAGATAGCAATACTTGAGACCATTTAGCTGTGTATAAACAAATAATTGATGCTAAAAAGAATTATTAGTGTTAGATCGCTATACTTGAAACCATTTAACAGTGAGTAAACAAATGAGCTTTGGTTTGGTTAAAATATTACCAAGAAATTATACGTTTGCAATCATATATTTAATATATGTATAAACAGTATTTGGCATTCCTATCTAATACTACTAATAAAAAAAACTATTGGAACCATTGATGGGGCTTTAGCAGACACTACCACTTCAAGTCAAAGTGGAGCTGGTAGTAATGGCCACGAATAGAGTGACTTCGTACTTCCCATATATCCATACCAAGAACCTTACCACCGGATCTAGTTTAATATCAGGTAAGTTTTGACTCATTTGATATATATATATATATATATATATATATATATATATATATATATATATATATATATATATATAAACTGCTGCTAGTAGTTTATATCTCCAACCAAATATACCAGCAATCCGGACGTAAAATCATAAGGATATTTCTGTGGCATTAAAAATTGCAAAACAATTTTGTTTGCCTACTTTCATTCATTAACTTGAACTTTCTATAAGATACTCACTTTAGAGGTATATTTTAACTGAATCAACGAAAATAAAAGAAAATGTTTTCCTTTAAATCAACAGCAAGTTTTCCGTTGGAGTCACAAATATACGAATGTTCGCTAAACTTGGTAAGGTGATATTTCTTTATCCCCTCCCAAGTCAGATTTGACATGAAGTCATATAATTGTCGGAGGGCACGCACGAATCGAGACTCACGCGTGGCTGTTACAAAAAAAAATGTTTGATTTCTTCAGTATTTCCCTTTTGGCGCGCCGCAGACGTCCAGCAATAATTTTTTTTCCACCTAAGCTGGTATTGCCTTGAAGGAAGGCTCCTCGGACCAGGCGATAATCTTACAATGACACATTCAAGACGAATGCCGGGTGAGCCCTAGATGTTGAACTTGGCAAGATGTAATAAACAGTTGAGAGCAAAAATCCCAAAGAAGTTAACTAGAAACTCCGATCAGGTAATGTTCCTTTGTATTGCATCCTTCTACTTTGTTTAAGGTTCCTGCTAACTGAGTCCCAACATCCTGCTGGTTCTATCTCCAGTACACATCACTTCACGGAGGAGATGCTTTCTCGCCCAAACTTTGGATAAAGAAAAGGAAATCAATTTTAGAAAAGAGAAGAAAGAGAAGAAAAAATGAATGGAGAAAAAGGAAAAGATATGCAAAATAAAAAAGGGAAGGAAAGGTTTGGTTTGGTTTCTTTGTTTAATAGCATATCAGCCTTCGTGTGTTATGTGAAGCCAAAGAGATGCTAGAACATTAGTGGTACTATTTAACCCATAGGAAGGGGTATAAGGGGTTTCCTTTTTTCCCAACGGTATTAGTCCGAAAGTGGACGTAATAGCACTGGGATTCCAATCGCTTACTATGATGTAAAAATCCTGCACGTTAACTACTTCTAAGAGAAAAAAAAAGGAAAAGAAATGTATATCTAAAAGAAAGGAAGAGTGAAGACAAAACAAAACAAAACAAAAAAAAAACAATAAGAAAGAAAGAAAGACAAACTGACAGACGAATCAATTGAAGAAATTATTCAGAACCATCCAAACATCAAACTCGAACACTTAACGGACGATGAACTTGACACATTTCTGAAAAACAATTAAAAGTAGAAAAGTGACAGGCCTTGATGAAATACATCCTGAATTATGGAAGGCAAGGAAATCTGATGACATACTTCTTTGATTAAGCAAAGCCGTATAAAATCAAAACTCAGGAGAGAAATGAACGCCATGCTGCAACTAGTTCGTTTTTTGGCAAGTATCTCAATATCATCAATGTATAAGATCGTTTATCTTTTCCTGTTATTTCGTAAATTTGTAGCTTCCTGTGCATTTACTTAGTATATAATTGAGTGGCATCATAGCTTTAACAAATAGAAGTGAAACTGAGTCTCTCAAGAAGATGCCTCAGGGGATATTCACGTCTGCTACGATTTGTCCTACTGCTGTTAATTCCACCTTCCAGTTTCCGTGATGAAGTTAATGACTTTATCGAATATTTTGTACATTTTCAGACATTCTATTATCCAAATTTGCGGGACCATATCGTAGGCCTTCTTGTTGTCAATCCATGCCACTGCCAGATTTTTTCGCCTTGTTTTAACCCCCTTAATGATATGCTGATCTATATGTAGTAGGTCGTTTGTTTCTCTTGTCCCTCTGTGGAACTTGTTCTATTCTTCCGAAAATAGTTTGCGACGTTTAAGCGGGTAAAATATTTCTTCTTTTTTTGTGTGCGGTTAGAAATTTTCACATCATAGGCAAACCTCTTATTGGTCTATTGTTGCTGGTGATGGTTCCGTTATGGGAGTCTTTTTTGATCAGAGATTTTTTTCCTTCGTCATCCACTTGGGTATATTTGCTTCTTCTAGGAATCTACTCAGATGCCGAGAGGCTATGTCGTTGGTGAACGTGAATTTTTAAAACCAAAATTCATGTATGTCATGGTACTTTCTTAAGTGTTCCCCTTAGTGAGTCGAGGTGCTTGTCTTTGCAATTCTTTTTTCGTGTTATTTATCAATTCAGCCTTTCTTTTATGTTATTTCTGTTCCCATATCTTTTTCCAGAGATCTCTTATACCTTCTGCATCCGGTTGTTTATTAGTCTCCCTGAAGTTTCCATAAATTTGTTGGTAGAATTTTCTTTCGTTATTTTGGAAGGTCCAGTTTTGCTTCTATTGCTTGCTTTTGTACCGGTATCTTTTGTGTCTCAATTCTTTCTTTCGCCAGTATTTTTTGGTTTATTTCTCCAAGATGTATTGTCTGTCTTGTCTATCACTTGTTCTCGCAGTTTCTTTATTTCTCCTTCTAGCTCCATTTCCCATCCAGCTTTTTATTGGGGATGCTAATTTTGTCATTGACTAGTTTTTTCCTGCATAAATTAGTTCGTTTAGTTCATTGATTGTGTTGTCCGTTGGTATATTTTTAAATAATTAATTTACTTTTTGGTCACTACCTTGACTCTTTCTAGTCTTTAACAATCATTATTATTTGCATAAAACCACAAGGCTTCCTCACTGGATATATATATATATATATATATATATATATATATATATAACAAAATATATAACAATATATATATAACAAAATGTAAATATATATATATATATATAAATACATATAACCAAATATAACAATATATAACAATATACATATGTATATATATAACAAAATGCACGATATATATATATATTGTGGATTTTGTTTCAACGGTAACCGTTACAACACGTGCGTTTCCAAATCCTAAACAAGGCTACGATTCTCTTCGGACTAATACCCTTGGAAATACATGGACCTTCTTTTCTCCATCCGGCTATGGATAGGTAATCGGACAGACTGTGTTTTTTTAGCCTTGGTAAGGCAGGTGACCAACGAGAAGGAAAAATAAGGAGTGTTGTTCGGAGGAATCTAGGACACACTGGTGCACCATCCTTCTGTTATCAACTGATTTTAGACAAGACGTTCCCAGTGCGAACAAACCACTTTTGTATGCAGTCCGATGCAATACAGTTCTCAGATTGATGGGTAGGTCCATCATATAGGGCTTTGAGGAATGTGAGTACCCCTACATTATCATTACTCCCCGGTCAACTAAGACACGGATTGGTAGTACGTATCAGGGTTCCATCTATGGATCAAACAGAACTATTCAATCATTTACTATACTTGAACTTGAACCATATAACTTTGTTCAAACAAATGGTTAATATCTGATTGAATTATTAGTGTTAGATAGCAATAGTTGAAATCATTTAACTGTGTACAATTAGAATTATTAGTTTTATTGAGTAATACTTGAAATCATTTACCTTTATGCTAACAAATGATAAATATTTGATTGAATTATTAGTGTTTGTAATACATAGAAGAAATATTAGTTTTATATAATATTTGAAATCATTTAACTGTGTACAAATAGAATCATTTGTTCTATATCGTAATACCTGAAGACATTTTACTTTGTGCAAAGAAAGAGTGAGTATTAAATAGAATTATTAGTATTAGCAAGACACTGAAGAAATATTAGTTTTAGATAATAATATTTGAAACCATTTAACCGTGTGCAAACAAAAGATGTCTAGCTCATTTAAGAATTATGTTACCAGGAATCACTAATGTTGGATGGCAATACTTGAAAATATTCAACTGTGTGCAAATAAATGAGCTCTGATTCGCTTAAAAATAATGTTACTTACAAACTATTTATTTACAAGTCACATAATATATTTGTGTGTGTGTGTGTGTATAATCATCATCCTAATATTGTGCTGCTAGCATGGATCTCCCTGACTCTCCCTCGCCACTCATCTCTATCATCCATCGTTTCCGGCAGGTCCTTTCGTTTATTTGTCGCTGCCTCCCACCAGACAGGACTTGACACAAGGTCAAAAGCCCGAAGGCCGATTAAAGTGGGGATAAAGGGGAGGGGGAGGTCGGGAACGAGCCGAGACTCGAACCCTGCTGGTCTATGCTGCTCATTGGCTCACTTGGTGCAATGTGAGCCTGATGAGGCAAGAAGTTTCACAAACCCAAATGTGGGTCCGGGCACGTATGCCAGTTTACGGCTTAAACTAGATGCGAGGTCTAGTGCCATACGTTGGTTACAAAGGAGACAAAACTGCAGCTCGCCCACCCGGAAGTAGCCTAGTTGAAACAAGGAGCCTAAAGGCCTCAAGTCTACCATTGTTCCTTTTGCAGAGCCACGCTCCGGACCGAAGTCCAGAACAGGCTCCGGGGTGTTGTTCTTCGGGAAGAACGCACCTTCCGGCAGGTCCTTCCGGCTACATCCTGTGTCTGCACAGAGCTTCTGTAAATAAGTTCTAGCTGGTCGGCCAACTCTTGCTCGTCCATATGAAGGAGTCCAGAGGAGAACGTCGCTGATAAGTTCGTCTTTGCTTCTCCAGCAGTATCCAGTATGTCTTGTTCGTCGCACTTGGATGAATTAATTTTGATGGGAGGCAAGTTGCCGTACAGCTGTTGCTTTTCGGAAAGTTGCTTCCAAGATTTGTTCAATACACCTTGCAGCATTCTTGTGAAATTACCGTCAAGCTTTTTCTCTATACGCTTAGTCAGCGTCCATCTGGTGCATCCATATAGTAGTATGAACCCGACCGCCGCCTGAAACCATCAAGAGTTGATATGCCATTAAATGAAACTTCCAAACCTAACCTACACAGAAACACATGAGCACACGTATTCTTTCATACACATGAATACGCACTTTTACACACATGAACAAATATGACACATGCCAGAGGTGTTCCCAGTGTCACGGTAATTATCGTAGAAAAGGGAATCATTAAATAGAAGGGCAGACAGGAAAAGGAAGACTAAATTTGAATCAGCGATATTCCGCTTAAAAATTGACTTAGTGTCACTATCTGCTCGTGGTCGTGGGGCTGAGTGAATGCAAACATATTGCAAACTCACACAGGGGCGGGCGCTTAACGTAACGGTCATTGTCGTAGGGAATGGAATCGGTGACCTAAGTTCAAATCCTGAATGAGGTTGTTGGCATTCCATTTCGCGTTAAGACCATCGGCAAAGGCATGAATCCATTTTTCTTGCACTAGTTATTGGTAAACAGTAAGGCCAACTGGATTCTTTAGTTTTGCTAAGGCAACCAATCTACAAGAAGGAGAATGAATTCTGCTGAAAAATTGACCTTGTGTCACATCCTTCCCGTGGCGGAGGTGTGGGGTAAATACATACGCTTATAAACAAGCGGACTCCCATTATTTCACATACACACACACACACACACACACTCTCTCTCTCTCTCTCTTTATATAAATATGTATATATACTTAGACAGACACACGAACACACACATACACACACTCTCTTTTTTCTCTGTCTGTCTGTCTGTCTGTCTGTATATATACACACATACACTACACAAATGCATATACAGATACACGTCTTTTAGTAAAGGAAACTTTTAGGCCTCCATCCCCAGATCTGTGTGTATATCAGAATATAATAAAAAGAGAGATGATATCGTGACTAAAAATAGAAATCTTGTAATCTACACTAACCCCTTTTAGTTTTTTTTCTCGTTACTCCAGTGCAAGTACTTTTCTTTGGCATTTCGTCTCATATTTCTATCAAATTCTGCTATTCAGTTTGCTCAAATCCTATCTTAAAAAAAAAAAACTAAAAAAAAACCAACAAAGCTTGTAGCTTTTAGCTGCTTCACATCCGTCTTTTCTCGGTGCCATCTCGTAAGATTTTGGCGGGAACCCTCGTCTATCAATCACAACAATAATTTGTGTCTTGCAGTTTCAACAACATACCTATTTTTACAAAAAAATTCTTAAACGTCGAACTTTCTTTCTTTCTTTCTTTCTATTTTGTTTTTCCGTCTTATCTTTTCCCGTGTCTTTCTTTCTTTCTTTTGTATATCCATTCATTCATTCTTATTCTTACCCTCCGATCCTCTTACAATATTTCTTCTATTCTACTCCATTTGTTTGTCTCTTTCAACTTGTGAGTTTACTCTCTTTTGACGTCACATAATTCTCTCTGTCTCTACCTCTGCCTTTCTGTCTGTCTGTCTGTCTGTCTGTCGGTCTCTTTCCCTAAATGTATCACTTATATTTCTTTCTCTTCATTAACTTTCTAGATCACTCATATCCAGACAATTACCTTTCCAATAGGGGAGGCTGCCTGTACAACTTATTTGAACCTCGAGTCAATGTGCACTAAATATAACACAAGTATGTATGGTTGATTATACCAAATATAACAAGAAGATGATGCTTGATATGATGGCATCAAATATGAAGTTGCTGTATGATGTTCGTTAATACGTAAAGTTGGCGACTGTAGTCGATGTTTATCCGAAGGCTCCCTTTTTGATAGCTACTACACCAAGTTTGTGGAGGAGGGCGCTACTCCTTTCCCATGATTGACCCACTTTACCCTTGATTCCTACTTTATAATGCTGAGTGTTAAGCAAGGAGGCATCAAGTACCATTTTTTGAGTCTTTGGTATGACTCGACCTGAGATTAAACCCAGGTCTCCAGGCCATGTAATTCAAGGATTTATTTAAAAGCATCGTAATAACGGGTTAGAAACTGCAATAGTTTAATCTAGAGTTTAGACCAGAGCTCAGGAAACTTTTCGTGTTCAAAGGCCAAATTGAAATATATTGTTTACTAAAAGGGCTTCACTCAATACATTGTACGTTTACAGGAAAATCTTAAATTTGAATTTTTAGTTAATAACTTAATGAGGATATGCTATTAAAAATAAATGAAAGATTTTATTCACCTTTTGATCAATTTTTGAGATTGGTCTTTGCGAGAAAGTATTGGGATATCAGGTTCTAATTTGGTGGAGTGACATATTGATTAGTCATTCTATATAATTTAAAAGACAAGCAAGTTTCGTCTCTGGTTTAAACAAAGGCTGAATATGACAAAAAATCAAGTTTAAAAATTTGATAAAGACAATTACATATTATCTATTTAGTTCTATCATCTAAAAAGTGTAGTGATCACGTAGACACATTGTTTAGAAGTTCCTTTTTTCCTTAATGTATCAATGCAGTTTCTGGATACGCATGCACACATTCGTAGATGTACAAGCAGGCCCTTTTCAGTGTGTTTGTTTACGAAGTTCCAATATACGGTCTTTTATATAAGGAATCGCGGAAGTGCTTAAGTTTTTAAAATTATTATAAAGACCCAACACAAAAAAAAATTGAGAATATGACGATCCGCCATAAAAGTTGGATATATTATTTTCATTTTCTGGGTCTTCAATGATCAACTCACATAGTTTGATAAACAACCAAGGAAAGAAGATATAGTTTCTCTTGCCTTATCTATGTTCATAATCTATGCTCATTTCTTTCTTTCTTTCTTTCTTTCTTTCTTTCTTTCTTTCTTTCTTTCTTTCTATCTGAGTTTGTTTATATCTACCCACCTCTGTGTTTTATCTATCTATCTGTCTATCTTACTTCTTTGTGAAAAGAAAAACGAGTTTATGTCAAGTATCAGCAATATTTGATTAAAATCGAGGTAAATATCAATTGAAGTGTTTTAGCTTTGATAATGGTGCCATACACTTTTCCATCAACTCTTAAAGGAGTTAATTTGCGAACACGTAAGTAAGTAAAGTTGGCGACCTTAGTCGAGGGTGACTCCAAGACTCCCTTTTCAATCGCTACTACACCGAAGTATAGGGGAGGGTACTTCTCCATTCCCTTGATTACTCCACTTAACCCTTGATCCTTACTTTATAGTTCTGAGTGTTAAACAAGGTGGGATCAAATAGCATTTTTGAGTCTTTGGTATGACTCGACGAGGGATCCCGGGTCAATAGTGAACACTCTACCCACAAGACATTGGCCCGATTGCGAACATGTAAAATTTGTCAAACTTTCTGTTTCTATCTATATACCACCATTTTAACTTAGCTCCATTTTCTACTCTCTTAAAAAGTATTACTTTCTTTCTTTTTCTCCCCTTCTCTTTCCACGCCTATTTCCTTCTTTAATTTAGTTATCATTATCCAACTTAATCTCAATATTTTTCAACTCCTGACTCAATGACTCGCACTCAATTCCTTTTTCTTCATGTCCTATTCTTTTCACTCGTTACACACACTCATATATAGAATTAAAATGAATAGGTCAGCAAATGATTTCATTTTTGATATTTAGGCTTTTATTATTTCGTGTTTCAGACTTTATGTTTTCTTCAGGAGATTTTGAATGGTTAAGTTCTGTTGTTCTTTTTATTGCAAAGATGGTTTCGATAGGCCATGAACGTTTTTAATTCCAGGATTTGTGTCTGTGAATGTTCCGTTAGAGTTTACAGTCTGTAAAGACCTCTGGTCTCTGCAGATGTTCTTTGTATGTGTGTATGGGTACATGTGTAAACATGTGAGTATATTCATGTATATCTATACACAAGATTAGTTTTATTTTTGTTTAGTTCCATATATATATATATATATATATATATTTGTAAACAAAGATGATTAAAAATTTTGGCATTATTTTGGTAACTGTGGTGAAGTAAAATTTAGTTGTCTCCATCTTGATTAGTTCACTATAAATACTAAAATAGTCTTCACTAAAAGTGGACAACAATTAAGTTATATTGAATAAAGATTATGTAAAGCAATTACTTGGTTTGTCTTTTATAATTTACATAAGGCACAATTTAGCAGCTCTGGCTGCTTTTGCGAGGTTGTGAAGGTGACGAAAAACGCTGGACTATGAACAATACTCGTCTGATACACTCCGAGTGCTGCTTGCCGAATTTGCCACTCTGATTTAGAACACGATCGCCTGATCGTCGAGATTCTTGAACCATCCGGTTATTGTGCTGTAATCAACTGTGTTTTCACCTTTCGCATGACAAATACCCTTGGTTACGTTATAACCCAGTTGGTAAAGCAGAAGTTTCTGAATTTGACTACGTTGCACATTTATCTGTGCGACTTTCAAATTGCACATGGAGCGAAGAAATGCACAACGTGTCAGCACACTAACTACCATTATGGTTTGAACTGCTTTTGTCGCGTTATTTATGCGCCGTGAACTCGCACGTACCAAAATACAGCCAAAACTGTGACTTACCCAAGTATATATATATATATATATGTATATATATATATATATATATATATATATGTGTGTGTGTGTGTGTGTGTGTGTGTGTGTTTCTTATCCTAATTTCTTCTCATCGTGTTGAGTTTTTCGGTTAAAAAATTAAGCGATATAGCATCACTTAACTGGATCCAAAATTGATTGGTTTCAAAGAGACAAATTTTCAAAATACACCGTGTGACGTCACGTGGGTTATAACGTAACCAAGGGAATTCATATTTGAATAATTTATTTTACACCAAATTTGAATAATCTGTTTTACACAAATAGCCTTCTTCTTCTTCTTCTTCTTCTCCAGTGAATACTCTTTCCGCTTTTCTTTCTTCCCTCTCTTTCTTTCTCTTTCTTCTTGCTTACCTCTCCCTTCATTCCTTCCCCTTACTTCCACCATCCTTCTTTTCCTTCTTTCTTTCTTTTACGACCATTTTCTACTTTTTAACTTAGAATATTATTCATTCTAAATTAATTTTTATTTTATGACGGAATTGTTTGTTGCATTGTTTAAACTCACCTCTTAAATTATACTCTATAGAGGTAGCACGAGGCCGAATGAATGGGGTATCCAATAGGACTCGAAGGTTTGCCAATCCAGCTTGCTAACCATGCCTTTTTAGCGTTTGAAGTTAAATGAAAATGGTCGTTAAAAATGAATTAAATTAATGAAAATTTTCGTAATAAAAGCAAAATTAGATCTAGTGAAATAACGTCCACAATCAAAAGTTAGAAAATTTCCGCAAAAAGAAGAGGAAAAAACGTATTTATTTTAAGTAAAATAAAATACACTGACGGAAAATAAGATGACAACACACTGAGGATGTGTTTCAATTTGCACAACATTAAATTTACAAGAAATATAGATTACAGCAAATTATCCCTTATACATATTTATAGATACATAACTTCCAAAAGAAGAGGTGTATCAGCAGTAATAAGAGTCTATGCACATACTGTACTCAGATCAAAATTGACATCCTCACTGAGGGAATTTCAATTTTACTTACCTTCAGTATATCTAATATCTAAATATCTAGTCATCATGACGTTAGATGTTATATTACAAAAATGCATTCGTCAGAAATCAATCAATTTTGAGTCCAACTGAGTGGAGCTGTATCGCTTCTTTTTACGGAAACTTTTTACTTTAATTAATTAATTAATCAATCAATCAATTCATTCATTTATTTATTTACTTTTCTCTTGGTGAAGCTGTGCCGGAAAGCTAACTAAATTCAGTCATTCTTAAAATAATGGGCACATAGATGTTCATTTTATTTTTTTTCTGACACAAAGTAATTTCACCATTCCAAAAAATGACTTATTTCAGCTATTTTTCCTTTTCCTTAAATCTTAGAACCTGAAAACAACTCAAGATCATCATAATTATTACTATTATTACTAGTACTACTAACCATTATAATTTCGAGTATTACTACTTATAACTATTACTACTATTACTAGTGTTTCTTCTAGTAAATATTACAAGTAGCAAAAAAAAAAGATTACTACAAATATAATATTATTATTAGAATAACTACTAATAATCATTATACCTACAACTAGTATTACTATAAGAAATTGTTACTAGTAATACTACAAGTAACTAATATTAATAGTATTACTACATGTCAATATCATTATTATATGTATGACTTCTAGGAACTACTAATACTAATTACTATTATTACTATTGTATTACTACTAGTAACTAGTAGGTGTGGGGAAATTTTAAACATTTCTTTAGATTGTTTGTTTGGTTGGTTGGCTGTTTGACGGCATGTCAACCCTTGTAGGTTGCTTAACAACAATTCTGTTTATACATATATATTAAATATATATGATTTGTAAACGAAACCAGACCTCATTTGTTTGCACACAGTTTAATGGTTTCAAGTATGGCTATCTCACACTAACTGTTTAATTTGAACACAGTTAAAAGTTTCCAAGTATAGCATTGTAATACTATTCGATTTAAAAGTGATTTGCTTGCACACAGTTTAATAGTTTCAAATAAAGAAAATAATTAAATATTTCTATTTAACAGGTACTAATACTCCGGGTCAGAATGAACAAGGACTAATGGCAATGGAAGGGGTACTCCACCTTCCCCAAAGCTCCAAGATTGGAACCTCACCAGCAGATAGTTTTGTGTCATATCTAGGAAACAAATTGGCGGGGGGGGGGGGATCTTATCCCTCTGCAAAGATGCAGTTGGCGTATTTTACAGCCCTGCGAACTGAGCTGCTGATTTTAGAATTATTGAATGTTTCTCATATAAACAAAGAATGTTGAAATAATCTATCTATCTATCTATCTGTTTTTGGCAATTACCAAAATGTTGTATCCTGAAACTTTTCACTTCTAGAGAAACAAGACTTCTTTCTAACACATGAATTGGAATTGATTTCAACACTGGATGGAACAAATGAATGAAATAGATATTAAAAAATAAAGAAGAGCAGACTTTTCTAAAAAAAAAAAAATTGCTATTTTAATGACTAATACGTCTTTCCGAAAATAGGTATTTTGTGAAACTAATCATGGATATTTTGGGAACGCCCTGGTGCAAAAACCACACACACACACACACACACATACACACACTGACGCACCTTATATATATATATATATATATATATATATATATATATGAAGGTGTTCGTGGTTACTGTCTGAGGAAATGGACACGTTCACCCGAGTTCAAAACCTGAAAGAGGCTGTTTGCATTTCGCATAACGTTAAAACCCTAGGGATAGGTATAATTCCAACTCTGTTCTTCTAGCTAAGGGTAAATAGTAAGTCAGACTGGGCTATTCAACTATAGTATGGCCACCGCACTGGGAAAAGGAAAACTCTAAATTCAAAACTGTTAAACTTCGCTTAAAATTGGCCTTGTGTCGCATCCTTCTCGTGTGGATGGGTTAGTATATATATATATATATATATATATATATATATATATATATATATATATATATATATATGGTCTTTTCAAAGAAACTCTGACAGCTATAATGGAAATTTACTAAGCTTCTTGCTTAGATGTGGCACAAGGCCATATGAAAGGGGCACCCAATGAGACTCGAACTGACAGCTATAATGATGCTTTACAAAAACACAAAAGCAGTGGTTTGCTCACCAGATGGAGACACCAACTTCTTCGACATAGTCACAGGACTCTTGCAAGTAGATACATTAGTATCATATTTGTTTATACACTGCGTAGACTACGCAATTCGAATGTTCCTAGATTTAATAAAAGAAAATGGTTTCACATTAAATAAGGCAAGAAGCAAATGATATCTTGCTGAAATTATAACAGATGCAGACAATGAAGACGGCCTAGCATTTCTTGTAAATATCCCAACCAAAGCATAATCCCTAAACCTAGAGAAAACTGCGGGAGGTATTGACATCTGCATGAATGCAAATAAAACAGAATATATGTATTTTAAACAAAAAGGACCATCACCACTCTAAGTGGCAATCTTCTGAAATTATTAGACCAGTTCATATACTTCAGCAGCAACTTCTCATCTACTGAAAGTGATGTCAACACGCACCTTGCGAAGGCGTAAAATGCCACTGGTTATCGATCGTATGGAAATCTCATCTATCTGATAAAATAAAGCGGGATTTTTTCCAAGCTGCAGCAGTGTTTATTCTACTATATGGATGCACCACATGGGCACTAACAAAAACGCATGGAGAAGAGGTAAGATAGAAACTACACAAGAATGCTACGCGCTCTCATGAACAACTCTTGTAAGCAATACCCCTCTAAACGGCAGCAGTACGGCCACTTACCTTCCATCACACAAACCATTCAAGTAAGGCGTATAAGACATGCGGAGCACTGCCGGAGAAGCAAGGACAAACTCATAAGTGATGTTCTTTTATGGATTCCTAGACGTAGACCGACCAGAATTAGTCGACCAGCAAAGACTTACATCAGCTTTGTGCGGACAGGATGTAGTCTAGAAGACCTACCAGGAACGAGGGATGATAGGGATGTATGCTGAGAGAGAGAGAGAGAGAGAGAGAGAGAGAGAGAGAGAGAGAGAGAGAGGACTGTTTTGTCAGAGCAAATTGATGATGATGATGATATATATAGTCAACATACACAGTACTGTTTGAGAGTATTTGAACAACCAAATTATTTGAAATCACTTGATTTTGAGAGTTAAAAAAGTTAATTACGTAAGAACCAAATTTTCTCTTGCAATTATATTTAGCCATATTTTTGAGTTCTGAATGTAAAATTTCTGGAAATATTTTGATAGAATTAAGTTGTTAAAAAAAAATATTTTTCTTAATTTTCTAAAGTCTTTTTCAGATTCTATAAATAATATTAAAAAGGAGAACTATCATTACTATTTCAAAGAGTTGCTAAACTAGTAAGTTAATTTGAATGACCCCTTGATAAGAATTCATAACGGCCCCTAATTTCGTTCTTGTTGACCTGGACTTTCCCTAGGATAATTAAGGGTCTTAAGTAATGGCGGCTTTAGGGTGGAGGGATATTTATCCGTACATCCCACTAGATAGGATTTGATACTGGGTCTTTTTTTGTGGGGATTAAGAAAGAGGCGGGTTGCGCATGAACCCAGACTCATGTGTTGCTGGTTAGAGGTTCTCCAGGCTCAAAGGATAGGTGCAAGTAGGTCCTTGTTCATCATTGATTCACAAAGTGCTTGTCAATGATTCACAAGGTCCAGCCACCCGGTAGGAATGCCAAACAGCCCCCGGAAAACTGGACCGGAGCGAGTCTGTGGTATTGATAGAAAGCCTTAGGGTATAAAGGCTTTAGAATAATAAAGAGTACAAGTTGTATGATCATGGGCATTTGAATTAGCTCGTCTGTTTATATTTTCAATTCAACATTAAGAATGCCATGCTACTTATTGATGTTGCAATGAAACAATAATCTATTGCAATAAAGTATAATAGATGATGTGGCAATCAATTGGTTTTCGCACCAAACTTACATATGATATATATTTTCATAATATGCACTGTAAATACGTTTTTATAATAAACAGTATATTGAAATAAAAAAAGGCGTTGTATATCTAATACTTATTGATTTTTTCAATAGATTCGTAGGAAATTCAACAAGTCTTAGAAAGTCATGTATTAATCAACCACGTGTCCTTAAAGATTCTCTTGATTATTCGGAATATCATCATCATCATCATGATGTCACGCCTCGTTTGGTTAATCTAATTTAGATAATTTTCATGATGGGTGCTGCTGCTTTGTGGGGTGCTGCCTCCCGGACTTGTTCAATATTGTTCACAGGATTCTTGTGTAATTACCGTCAAGCTTTTTCTCCATACGTTTACTTAGCGTCCATGTAGTTCCTCCATGTAGCAGTATCGATACGCCCGCTGCTTGGAAAAAACTGCATTTTATTTTATCTGTCAGGTCTGACTTCCATATGACCGATAGCCTATCAATAGTTGTCCATGCCTTTACTAATCCCGTGTTGATGTCATTCTCGGTTCCTAGGTAGGTGAACTTGAGCACTATTTTCAGAGAACTACCATATTATTTTATAGTATATGACGGCTGGTTAATGAACAATACAATTACTCGAATAAATGTTTTGTAAAATACTGAACAAGAAACATCTGTTGTATACTATTAAAAAAATTATTATTATTCTTGTTGTTGCTGTTAGTTTTTCACACCAGCTTTAATGGGTGAGTTTTCATTGAAGTTTGAATTTCTCCAGGACTTTTCCAAATATTCTGGTTAATTTTAAAAGGGTCTGAATTCATTCTCTGATCTTCAGACCTCTCCAGCTTCTTTTTCAGGATTCCAGTCGTAATAAGTTGGCGACCGTTGTCGAGGTCGACCAGAATGCTCCCTTTTCAATTGCTACTACACCGAAGTGTAAGGGAGGACGCTACTCCTTTCCCTGAATTGCTCTACTTTACCCCTGATACGTACCTTATATTGCCGAGTGTTAAGCAAGGAGGTGTCAAGTACCATTTTTAAAGTCTTTGATGTGACGCAACCTGGGATTGAACCCAGGTCTCCCTGACCATTGGCAAACACTCTACCCACTAGGCCAGCCACACTTTCATCTTCCAAAGATTCTTTAGTTCTCTAGCAAGATCTTTGTACTTGCTTATCGATTCGCTTTCTTTTATTTCCATTCTCACAAGAAAGGTACAACCCTCTAGAAGACAAGTTCTTTGCTTCTAGTTCCTTAACAATGGGAATGATCTTCTCGTCTTGATTTGGTATCCATTCGTATTTGAATGTCTGAGATCCTATCATTTGTCAGAATAGTTAAACTGCAGTCTCTTGCACAATTTCCAGTAGATCAAATTTCGCATCTGCTCATGTCTATTCTTGTATTCCTTTTGTATCAATTCACTTCATTTACTTATGTGGTTGATTGTTTCATCTCTGTAACCTTCATTTACTATTATTCTGCGTGTTATAAATTTTTTATTATACAGGGTGTCACAATATACATGATGCCTATGTGAATACTAATAACTCTACTTATAATAATGTTATTTTTTGTTTCAGATTTGAAAATAGTATACAATTACAATTATAACTTTTGATCACAGTGCCTTGGACAAAAAAAGAAAAAAATATCAAAGTTGCAGGAAAAATACACCTTATGTACATGGATGATGTTAAGATATTTTCCAAGAATAATAAAGAACTAGAAAACCTAATATAAACTATTAGAATATAAAGATTTATGAATAGATTTCTCTATTGAAAAATGCGCCATAATTATCATGAAAAAAGGAATAAGTGAAACAAGAGAAAGAAATAGAACTGTCTAATTAGGAAAGCATTAGAACACTTGGAGAAAAGGAAAATACTATAAAGCAAATGAAGTTGAAAGAAAAAGCGTACCTCAGAAGAACAAGAAAACTTCTCGAAGCTAAAGTCTGCTGCAGAAAATAAAAATAGAAAGAAAAAAACTGTATTGATACTTTAAGTAGCAAACTAAGGAAAGTAAACATGAGATGAGCAGGATAAGGCTAAGAAGGGGAAACCAGGACTCTTCTCAGTATTCTAGCCAATCTTAATTTTGTTGTAGTCTGGATGGCGTCCACTCGTCCTCTGATTTTTAAGTCTTCCAAACCCCTTTACTAAGCCTTTGGGGATTTTTCCGAGGGTACCTATTACAACTGGTATCACTATCATCTTCATTTTCCATAGTGTTTTAGTTCTCTGTATTTTTCACTTTGTTTCATTTTTATTCTGAGGTTCGCCGGGACAGCAAAGTCCACTATTCGGCAAGTTTTACATCTTTTTTTGTTGACTATCACTCGGTCTGGTCATCTAGCCGAGGTTAGGTGATCCGTTTGTATCTCAAAATCCCAGAGGATTTTGTGCGTCTCTTTTCCTAGGACGGATTCTGGGTTTAACATATACCATTTGTTTAAATGATCAAATTTCAACTCCTGGCACAATTTCCAGTGGATCACCTTCTCCAACAAGTCGAGTCTAGTCTTTTTGTGCTAATTTGCTGCATTCGCTAATTGTATCATTGATCGTTTGGTCTCTATCACCACATAAACTAAATTTGCTATTTTGTTGCATCTCATCTTTATTATTATTATTATTATTATTATAGTAATTGCAGTTTTTCACATCAGCGTCAGCTGATGGTCTTTCATTGGAGTTTGAGTGACAGCAAGTCTCCTCAAGTCTCCAGGACTCTTCTCAGTATTCTGGCCGTTCTCAATAATGTTGTTTGGATGGTCTCCACTCGTTCACCAACTTCCAACTCCTCCAGTTCCTTTAGTAATCCTTTAGTTACTGTGCCCAAAGCACCAATCACAATTGGTATAATTGTCACCTTCATATTCCATAGTTTTTTCAATTCTCTCGCAAGGTCGAGGTACTTATCTTTCTTTTCACTTTCTATCAGTTTTATTCGTGGTTAGCCGGAACAGCAATGTCAACAATTTTGCAAATTCTCTTTTGTTGAGAGAGTTTTTCATATTAGCTGATAGTTTTTCACTGAAGTTTGAGTGACAGCAAGTCTCCTCAAGTCTTCAGGACTCCTCTCAGTATTCTTGCCGTTCTCAAAAATGCTGTCGTTTGGATAGTTACGGTACCTAACGCACCAATCACAATCGGCACAATCGTTACTTTCATGTTCCACAGCTTTTTTTAATTCTCTAGCAAGGTCGAGGTACTTATCCTTCTTTTCACTTTCCTTTAGATTTATTCTGTGGTCCGCCGGGACAGCAAAGTCAACAATTTTGCAGATTCTCTTTCTTTTGTTGATTATCATGAGGACTGGTCTTCTGGCCGAGATTAGGTGATCCGTTTTTATGTTAAAGTCCCATAGGAGTTTATGCGAGTCATTTTCTAGGACAGGCGCCGGGTTGTGCGTATACCATTTGAGTGTATGGTTGAATTGAAATTTCCTGCACATTTCCCAGTGGATCACCTTGCCTACATAGTCGTGTCTCGCCTTGTACTCCTTCTGTGCTATTTTGCTGCATTCGCTTGTTATGTGATTGAGCGTTTATTATTATTATTATTATTATTATTATTATTATTTCACTCACTGAGAATTTTTCACGCCAGTTCTAATTGGTGTTCCTTCACTGAAGTCTGAATGACAAAATATTTTCTCAGGTTTTCTCTTTTAAGTATTCTACCTGATGTTAACAATACTGTGGTTAGCATGGTCTCGATTACCCCTCCCCCTGATCTTCAATTCATTCGCTTTTCTTTTTGAGCCCTTGGGGACTGTCTCAAGCGCACAAGTTATAATTGGTATGGCCGTTAACATTATGTTCCACAGCTTTCACCTCAAAAGCAAGTCCCAAGTATTTGTTTATCTTTTCACTTTCTTTCATTTTCACTCTGCGGTCTTCTGCGACAGTAAAATAGCAATATTTTTTATAGTCATGCGTTCAATGGAGAATAATAAAACAAAAATTAAGAAAAAGTGACTCTTCTGTATGAAGGCCTAACTATTCAGTTAAAGATATGAACTACTGGACTACCTACACAGGTTTATTGTTTATTGTGGTGAAAGTTTAGGTAAA
The DNA here is from genome assembly GCA_963585895.1 of Sepioteuthis lessoniana. Classification (NCBI taxonomy): domain Eukaryota; kingdom Metazoa; phylum Mollusca; class Cephalopoda; order Myopsida; family Loliginidae; genus Sepioteuthis; species Sepioteuthis lessoniana. The sequence continues at coordinate 235,042 of CAUZXS010006169.1, forward strand.
ACCAGCCACACTTTTTGGATGATCTGATAACAGAAGATTCGTACATCAGTGTGCCACAAATTTTCCAGAACTACACTCCACTAGTTTTAAGTTCAGAGTTTTTCCTTCTTCTAGACTAGTGGCTCTACCAGAACTAGAGAGCCCAATCTACCCTAGTGTTATACCTATAGCTTGAGATCGCATGGCTAGCTATTTGTGCCTAATGATTGGACATCTACGAGTAAGCTTATTCATATACGGGAAAGCAATGCCATCCATAGAAAGAGCTGCTTTGTAATGAAATAATGACTCGAAGACGAGAATTGTTATGATAGCTGCGGTATGTCTCCGCACACCCACGTGTAAAGTTCAAATTGAGAGCTCCCTGTGGCATCCTTCATCTGCGCTTGTTGCTCTCCCGTTCTTGACATGGGATTTCGTAATCTGCAAGTTGAGTTGGAAACAGAGAATGTGCATGCGAACAACTGAACAAGCATTACTTGGGAATTATTTTAAGTGATTACTGTATGTGTTGCACAATGCACACTCTCTCCAATATATTAACATGACCTGTGCAGGTACACCGTGTGGCACGCGTTAGAGTGGTCGCAAATATGTACTATATGGCTTTTGACCTCAAGAGACAGTTTATTCACCCTTTGATTGGTCTTATTTTTTGTCCAGATGGGTAACAAGTTACCCTACTCAACAGTCAAGCCTGATGGGGGAACTGTATATATATATATATATAGTCATCCACAGACAGATCTGTTTCGTTCTATCAGAACTCATCAGTGTGGCTAGACGGTAGCTTCCTGTAGCTGGGATCGAAACCCGGTTGACTCAAACGCCAAGCCAAAGCTTCTAACCATTCAGCCACGAGGAGACATTAGCTGCGAAGTAAATTTTAAACGGTTATGAATCACAATTACTATTGTTTACATACATCCGTTCAACGGTTGCCGAGACCTCAATTCATCTACGAAGAGGCTTGCAATGAGTGCTAATGGCAAAACGATTACTTCTTCGCCAGAGAACTAAACCCCACGGGGGTAGGGGAGTATATATATATATATAAGTTGGCCAACTGTAATCAAGGTTGACCCGAGAGCTCCCTTTTCAATAGCTACTACACTGAAGTGTATGTGTGGGCGTTACTCCTTTCCCTAAATTTCTCCACTTACCTTTGATCCGTACCTTATAATGCTTAGTGTTAAGCTAGGAGACATCAATTATCATTTTTTCAGTCTTTGGTATTACTTGATCTGGGATTGAACTTCGGTCTCCTCGGCAAACAATCTAACCAATATATCAATGTGCCGGTATATATATATATATATATATATAATGATGCATAAATATACATAAACAGAAAGGCAGACAGAAAGACAGACAGTGAGAGACTGACAGTGATAAGTAGGTAATAAACAGACAGATATAGATATGAATAGACTGAGATAGATAAATAGCTCAACTGTTCGGAAGTTATGTAAATATTTTCGCATGCAATCGTGTGGTGAACCCTACGATGTCAACTATGGTAAAATAATATTTTTCTAACATGTTGTTGCATAAAATTACAAAGTAATGTACAGAATCAACAGATTTCCTACTTTTTCTTATCTATTCGTAATTACATAAATAACTCAGCCTGTTAGGTTTACAGTAATCCACAAAAACGTACTACATGAAAAAAACAAAACAAAACATGATTGATATTTGACATGCATACACGTACGCGTACATACATGAAGTGCGCGTGTATGAAAGATTATTCACTCAGATAATACAATACTACCCTGTAGATGAGATAATTAGATATTTGCCGAGAGGTCGATGTTCAAACCCAAGTAAAAAACAGGATTTGATTTCTTTTTCTTAACTTATTGGCCTATTCTCTACAACAATTTGGTGTAACTCTGTTTTCTAATCCTTTTGTGAGTATTGTGATATACTAAGCTAAGCTTAAGTCGAGATAATGACAGTGTCAGACTTTATGAAATGGCTCATCTACCACCAAACTCTTAACTTCTATGCAGTCAGTCTGGGTGCAGATGTGGGAGTTTCAACAGAACGGAAAGGGTAAAAAATTGACCTTGATTTGAAACGTGATCAGAAAGTGAATTTAGAGTTTTTAATTGTTAGTTTTCAGAAAAACAATGGAGCAAGACTATTTGGGGAGGTTTTAAGTTTAGGATACTCTCGCAGAGAGTGAGAATTGATATAAACTTTTATAAAATGCAAAACCTTCATCATATTCAATGATAGGCGATCATAGGAGAAAAACTGAGAATGCGTATTTGACCATTTCTTTCACGAAATAAAGAGACAACTTCATCAGCTTATATATTTTCTTTGATCTCCAAGAACCAAAAGCTGAATATAGAGCATTGTGTTCGAACCAAGGCAAAAGATAGAATCTTAAACTTTTTTAAAATGACAAACAAGGTAAGGGGGTGTCCTCGTGGTGTAATGGTTAAAGCGATGGACTGCGGAATTGCAGTACGCGTGTTCGTACTCCAGTCGTGCTATTACGTTCACTTTCGGGCAAATACCCTTGAGAAAGGTATGAACCCCCTTATCCTCACAGATATGGGTTAAATAGTACCACTACTGTTCTTCTTGGAGAATAGCTTTGTCATTAAATAACCTGCAAAGGTTGATATGCCATTAAACAAAGAAACCAAACCAAACAAGGCAATTCCATTTAAAAATTTAGTGTAACGAAATTTTATAGTCCTGTAGTGATATGTTAAGTTAAGCTTGGTAAATTTCGCGATCGTTACAGCGCCAGATGAAGGCGCGCTTGATGTAACGGTTATCCTGATAGGAAATTGAATCGGTGACCCGTGTTCAAATCCTGGGTGAAATATTTTCGTTTCACTTCATGTTAATGCCCTTGAAAAAGGCGTGAATTCATTTGATATAGATAAATAGTAAGATAGACTGGGTTCTCTAGCTTTGGTAAGGCAACCAGTCTAGGAAAAGGAAACATCTGAATTTAAACTAGCAATACAACGCTTAAAAATCGTCCTACTCGTAGCGGTGGAGTTGGGTAAATAGATACAGAGCGAGAAGTTTGTGTTCAAAACCAGGCAAAAGTCTTTTTTTATCATCTTTTCCTCAACTAACAGGCACATTAAAGTTGAAAATTGTTCTCGTCCTCTAGTTAGCTTTGTGATAAAGCTAGCTAAGTTTAGTGAATATCAAGATAGTTATGGTGCCAGAGATTGATGTTCGATAACAAGAAAAAGCCATCGCTATTAACAGTGTTTTGCCCCGAAGGCAGGGCTTCCTTACTTATAAAACAATCTTACTTTAATCTTTTTTTTTTTTTGTTATTGAGGTAGATTTATTAAATATCAGTTTAGACATGAGGATATTGTAATCTACTGAGATAGTTTTGGTAGAAGATCACAACTATGAAACACCAGATTTTTAAACATTACACCATGACTAGATGTCTATGCATTCAAATATATTAGAATACTAGGTATTGTATTTTGTATTTCGGATTCTTCTACTTGTTACACGATATTCGCTCATTTATCATAACACGATTTATAACGAACAAAAATGAAAGTGTAATTGGCGCATACGCACACACATATAAGAACAAAAATAAAAAGAATCTCTACAACAGGAGGAGAAGACAAGTAAAAGGAAAGACATAAAAGAAGTAAATAAGAAAAATGAAGTAAGTTTTAAAAGAACGCAAAAAAAAAGAATAAAATAAAGATAAAATTGAGGATTATATCAAGGAAAAAAAAGAAAGACACAAGAGAAAAAAGAAAAAGAAAGAAAGGAAATATTAAAACATGAAGAAAAATGAACAAATATGGGGATAAATATGAAAAAATAAGAAAAGAAAGAAGTGCAGATAAAAAAAAAACAAATGAAAAAATAAAAAGAAAAAATGAAAAAATACAGGGAGGAAAATGAAAGAAAGCAGAAAAGAAGAAAATATACAAAAAAGAAGAAAACACACAAAAAAGAAGAAAAGAAAGAGGGCATATGGTAAAAAAGAAAGGAACGAATGAAAATATGAAGAAAAAGGAAAAAATAAAGGGATAAAAATGAAAGAAAGAAGAAAAAAGAAGAGAAAAAAGAAGATTGAAAATATAAAGAAAGAAAGGAAGTAATATAGAAATAAAAATGAGAGAAAGATAAGTAGTTGCAAAAGGAAAGAAAGGTTTTAGAATATTAAAGAAAATGAAGAAATACACTGGAATAAAAATGAAAGAAAGAAAAGAAAGAAGAGCAAACACACACACACAAAAAAAAAAAAACGAAAAGAAAGTAAAAATAAGAATATGAAGAATATAATGAAGAAAGAAAAGTATAAAAATTGAAGAAATCAGCAAAAAAGAAAGAACAATGAAAAATCATAAGGTGGTTTAAAAAGTCCGTGTATTTTTTTTTGTTCGTATATTTTTTGTTCGTTTTTATTATCTTCAAAGGTAACAATCCGTATTATCAATAACCAAAATTTTACGCAAATCCTTTAAAAAGAACTTATCTCTCTGTAGTAACGAGTAAACTCAATACATTGACTCAGTTGTTGATTATTAGAGTTTGTCTTCTAAAGGAATTCCAACTTGGAACAAAAGCAATAGAAACAGTCCATGGAATAAGTACATTTTTAATGGTGATATATTAGAAAAGGTACTGCTCTAAAGTTCAGGAGGCTTTCAAGTGGAAATGATTCATTCATAGTAAAGAGCTTCTGATAAGCATTAATGATGACGAACTGAAGGGTGGCGTTAAATTTAATCAGCTTCAAACGTGTTATATGTTTTCATTTAGGTTAAAGACGAGTGATGAAACTACAGGTCAGTACCTACAACGCAGTAGATGAAACGAGAGAGATTAGGAAATAATTTCAGTATAAACTGAATGAATAATGTAAATAGACAAACACATAAAAAGTTTTTGGTTGGCTATTAGTAAGTTAGCAATAAAAAAGAACGAAAGAAGCTCACTAATGTAAAAAAAAAAGAGGCAAAGAAATACAAAGAAATGAAAATAAAGAAAAAGGAAGGAAGAACAAAAGAAAGAAAAAGATAGGGAAAAGGAAGAAAGAAAAAAGGAAAGAACGAAGACAGAAAAAATGGGGAAAGGAAGAAAAAAGAAAAAAAGATAGAAAAACAAGAGAAATAAATGAATAAAGAAGAAAGAAAAATGAGAGAGGAAAAAAGAAAAAAGGGTAAAAAGGAAGGACGGTAAAAAAGAGAAAGAAAGAGGAACAAAGGAAGAAGGAAAGAAATAGAAAAGTAGGAATTAAGTGAGAAAGAGAGAAAGTAGAAAGAAAGAAAGAAAAAGAAAAAAGAAACGAGTGAAGGAAAAGTCGTTGAAGAGAAGACTAATCATTTGTGTAAAACAGAATATTTAGATATTTATTCTCCGTGACATAACACGTGACATCTCACGGTGTATTTTGAAAATCGGTCTCTTTGAAATCGATCAATTTTGAGTGCAGTTAAGTGAAGTTATGTCGCTTAATTCTTTAACCGAAAAACTCAACAGGACGAGAAGAAATTTGGATAAGGAACATAAATATGTATATACTTGGACGAGTCAAAGGTTTTGCAATATTTTGGTACGTGTGAGTTCACGGTGCATAAATAACGCGATAAAAGCAGTTCAAACCATAATGGTAGTGAGTGTGCTGACATGTTGTGCATTTCTTCGCTCCATGTGCAATTTGAAAGCCGTATAGATAAATGTGCAATGTAGTCAAATTCAGGAACTTATGCTTTACCAACTGGGTCATAACGTAACCAAAGGTATTTGTTGTGCGAAAGGTGAAGACACAGTTGATCACAGTCCAATAACAAGATGGTTCGAGAAATTTCGCTCGAATTGCAATAACCTCGATGATCAGGCGATCGTGTTCTAAACCATAAAATCAAATTCGGCGAGCAGCACTTTGAGAGTATCAGGCGAGTATTGTTCACATTCCAGCATTGTTCGTCACTTTCACAACCTCGGGAAAAGTAGTCAGAGCTACTAAATTGAAGTCGTTGAAAGGATGAGAAGAAAAGAAATATTTTTAGTGATGTGAAGACGTTGAAATAAGAAAAAAAAAATGACTTAAAAAAACGAGACTAAAGCTACAGAAGAAGAAGAAGTAGAAGAAGAATGAGAAGAAGAAAAGAATTAGTTAAAGCAACGAGAAGAAGAAAGCGTTGAAACAAGAACAGGAAATTGAAGAGATGAAAGGAAGAAAAGAAGTCGTTGAAGCGATGAGAAGAAGAAAATGTTGAAACAAGAAGAAGAAGAAGAAGAAGAAGAAGAAGAAGAAGCCGTTGAAGCGATGAGAAAAAGGGGTTGAATCAAGAAGAAGAAGAAGAAGGGGAAGAAGAAGTCGTTAAAGAATTAAAAAGAAGACGTTGAAAACAAGAAGTCGTTGAAGAGAGAAGAAGAAGAAGAAGAAGAAGAAGAAGAAGAAGAAGAAGAAGAAGAAGAAGATAAACCGTAAAAGCGATGAGAAAAAGGGATTGAATCAAGAAGAAGAAGAAGAAGGGGAAGAAGAAGAAGACGTTGAAGAATTAAAAAGACGTTGAAAACAAGAAGTCGTTGAAGAAGAAGAAGAAGAAGAAAAAGAAGAAGAAGAAGAAGAAGAAGAAGAAGAATACGATGCAAATGAACAAATGGAAAAAAGGAAACCAAAATAAATATAAAAAAGAAAAACAAATGAAAATGTTTTTTCAGTTATTGCTGGCGCTTTCAGCATTTGGATTTTTTTTATTGTTGTTATTGCAGTGTTGATTAGTACAGACAGTTGTTGTCGTTTGTTGTTTGTTTGTTGTTGATCGAGCTTTCTTCTAACTAGTGCCAACTACAACATTCAGAGTCCAATAATAACCTTTGCTCTTCTTTGTTCCCCCGCCACGGCCCCTACTAAGATTAAGGAATAAACGATAGTAAGTGTCAGCCACCAGTTACTCAATTACAAGGATGATATTTCGCCTCCGAGGCCAAATATCCCCGTTAACTTAACGCCGACACCACATCCACCTCGTCTATAAGCTGATATATATATATATATATATATATATGTGTGTGTAAAAGGCAGGAGTGGTAGTGATGTTTATTTTCGGCAGCTCCATTTTTTTTAAGACATCAGTTTTTTGGGGAATCAGTAAAATTATTTCCCTGTTGCACTTCTCAGTTGTCGCTTGTAAAATTCATGCTAGCAAAATAGAAAAACAACTGTGAACAATAGCAAAGGAAGTAATTGTTCAAGCAAGCGGGCCATTTGCAACTTGTCTATTGGTTTGGCTATTCAACTTCTTAACGTAACGGTTCTCGTCAGAGAAAATGGAAATGGTGACACGAGTTCAAATCCTGAACGAGGCTGAATATGTTTCACTTTGCGCTAATGTCTTTAGGAAAGGCATGAATCTATCTGTTCCCTTCTTGCTATGGGTAAATAATATAAGAAAAAACTGGGCTCCTTAGCCTTGGAGAGACGGCC